>VXAZ01010260.1:1061507-1104217 GCA_013399875.1 Gymnorhina tibicen
CGGGATTATCCGTCCCCGGCTGCGCCTTCGCACCCTGTGTAAACGTAGCTGATGCCAGGTCACTTCGACAAAAGGGACTGTCGTCTTCAACCTGTATGTTCTGACCATTTGTGAACATAACTAAGGTCAGATAACTTCTACAACAGAAGTTGCTCAATAAAGAAAAGAATTTCCTGTTTCAAGCAGGGCGTTAAGTTACGTCCCATATATAAATATGCATCAGATAGGTGGAGAATATGTGTTAGATGGGCGTGTTCATGTAAATTTTACTATAGCATAAAATGTTATTTTTACCCCCTTGGCGTGCTGGATTTGTGGAAAGAATAAACAAGGTCTCATTTCTAAACTAGACCCTGTGTTTAGAGAGCTCCTGAAGTCGGCAGTCCCGAGGGCTCCGCCTCGGAGCGCACTGCTGCTGCGGCCGCCGGCCGGACCTTGGCCGCAGCGGGACGGGGAGGGACGGGGAGGAATGGGGCGGGACGGGGCTGGACGGGGCTGTCCGCAGTCGCTCCACGCCCGGCGGGATCGGGGCTCTGCCCAGCGAGGCAGCGGCGCCGGGCCCCGGGCCGAGGGTCCCGGGCGGAGGGCCATGGGCGCGGGCGCTGCGCCGTGCGGGCCCCGGGACGGCCCCGCCGCGCCCCGGGTGAGTGAGCGGGGGAGGGCGCGGAGCCCCGCGGGGCCGGAGCGCGGCTGCGGCAGGGAGCGGGGGCGGCCGGCGCTCCGCGATGCGGAAGGTGTGTTTCCGCCAGGGGCTGCCGTGTGCCGCGGACTTTGCCTCCCCGGGACGAGTGTTCGCCCAAACGCCGAACAGACTACTCAGCTACAGCACATGTGGTGAGCTGCGAGCGAGGACGCAGCCCGGACCCACTACACAAGACCCTTTAAAAGGGCTCTAGTGAGTCGATCAGTCCGGATTCACAGATTTCCAGCCTTAAGGTTGATAAACTCCCGTAATAGTTTGCGAGCCATTATCTGCTTCCTCTTTCCGTCATGGGATTCCCAACCTTGCCCTGCATCATGTCCTTCACTTCTGCATCGTTTTTGTTTCAGGACTGGAACCAGACATGGCCTGCAAACACCCCAGGACTGACCTGGTGCTTCGAGAGCTCCATCACTGCCTGGATCCCTTGTGCCTATCTTTGGATCTGTTTTCCTTTCTACTACTTGTATCTTCGACACAGAAACAAAGGCTACATCAGGATGTCCCACATCTTCAAAGCCAAAATGGTAAGGGTGAAGCACGGGGTTTGGTCCTAACATTATCACAACTTTGATGCAGAACTTAAGTTTTCTAAATCATTAATTCTTTCCCAATGATCCATCTCTATGGGTTATTTTACATTTACCAGCTCAGGTCAGTATAAATCAAGTAAAGTTTTAGGAAGATCTGTCATCAGATCTTCTCCCCTGTACTTCCATTTGATTCCCTGACACTTCCCGTAACATTCTCTGTCCCAAACCTGATCTTCCACCTCTCCAGTCTTACTGCCCAGGCAGCTTGGATCATTCAGTTTGGTAGATTGTCCCAGCATTTCAGTTCATTCCAGTGTGTGTTTTCTGTCTCTGCCCCAGGTCCTTGGATTCATCCTGGTAATACTGTGTTTTTCCAATGTCTTCTTCATGGTGTGGGAGAAAAGCCAAGGAATCCCACGGACGTCAGCATTCTTCATTAGCCCTGCTGTGATGGGAATCACAATGGTAATTCTTCCCTTGTTTGTCTGCACGTAGCCAAGCTTAGCTCTCCTGGGGCAGATTTTGTATTTCCTGTGCTTCTCGCTATCTCTGAGCACAAATTTGGCTGACGGGGAGTAGAAGGCTTTGTGCACTTTGTGCACCACTGCTGTGACACATCAGGGTGTTGGAGCTGGGGCAGACCTGTGGGCAGAGCACACCTGGCAGGAGGTTTCAGTAGGGTTTAGAAAGAGGTCTCACTACAATGAGACAAGATTTCATTTCTCATAACCAGAGTATGTGATTTAGTATGGTTTAGAGTGAAATGCAATTTCTGTTTAATAAATAAGTGCCTATTCTCCCCTTCTGTCATTGCATCTTCATAGCCTAAATCCTCCCAGCCTGGTGGCCCCACTGCAATTTTATTATTTGCCTTCTCTGGAGACATTCTTGAGTGCAAAATTGCACATAAAGCTTTTCCGTTTTAGCCTCTTAAGAACAATACTGCAACTCTGAACATCTTGAAATGTTTGGGCAAGAAGCTAACTGATTTTTCTCTATTGTAGTCATTAATTTGATAACACTGTTTGGCATTCCATGACCAGGTATTTATTTGGACAAATTTGTACTTCCTCACAGGTCCTTGCCTTGTTCCTTACCCAAACAGAAAGAATGATGGGCATCCAGTCTTCAGGGGTCCTGTTGATTTACTGGCTGCTCTCATTTGTGGCTGCACTTGTGATGTTTAGTTCCAAAATTCAGCATGTCCTGGAAAAAGTAAGTGAGATCACATACCTTTAATGTGCAGGGCTACAAAGTCTCTAAACAACAGGGATGGTTTTTTCTCACTGACTGCAAGGGGGAGAATCAAATTCCTCTTTTAAAATATGTGCTGAGAAAAATGATTGATGACACTTTATATTTGTGGTGGATGTTTATTTGCAGAGGTAGAACATGAGAAGCTCTTTCTCTGCTGGTTAAACATGAAGGTTCTTACCTCATTTTCACCAGTGTTCTGTTCCTTAGGGCTTCCTGGAAGACCATTTCCACCATGTTACAACTTACCTTTATGCTGGCCTGGTGCTAGGAGAACTTGTGTTATATTGCTTAGTTGATCACGCTCCCTTCTTCTCTGAAGCTGACAACAATCCTGTAAGTAGAAGGTAGCTTTTCCTAACGCTTTGCTTCGTTGCTGAAACAGCATTTTAAATTTACAGAGATACACAGGCACACGAGTATCTGGGTCATGCAAGATGCATCATTCTGTAAAAAAGCTGACAGTTTTAAAAGGTAACTGGCAGAATTTGGGATAACAGTGCTCTGTCTCTCTATGTAAGTTTTTCAAAACTAAAAACCTTTTATCCATACTCACGTTTCTTGTCACTGAAACCAGTGATAGGGCTCCTATTGCTTCCCCTGGTGCTGCTCTCCTGTGCTGCACCACTCTGTTGGTGGTATGAGTATAGAAAAGCTCTGTGCTTAAGAAAATAAATGTCTTTGGGTATGAAGAACTATATTCTTTGTTCTTCCATCTGAGACTTTATGCAAAGTCAAATTCTCCAAAATCTCCCAATCCCACTGAGCCTCCACAATACACTTACTCTGGTTCAATGAATGGGGAGGGGGGATAACTCTGATTGCTTTTCCTGGGGAAGCACAGAAGGGAACTATATTAATCTGACACATGCCCTTTTCTATATATAAATATCACACATGTTTTCTCTCCCATCAGAATCAGTGCCCAGAAGCCAGCAGCTCTTTTCTTTCCAAAATCACATACTGGTGGGTCTCTGGGTAAGAAAACAGAAGATATGGTTTTGCTACAATATCAGAAAAAAACAGCAGCATCAGAGATCAGAGAGGGTGTAGATGGCAGCCAGGAAATATCTCAGCCCATGAGTTAGCTTATGGAGTGAGGATTTAAATTATTTCTCTGGGGGCTTGAGGTATTCTCACAAAATCAAATTATAAAGATTTAACTTTTCTCAAAAGAGCTTAAAATGCAAATTTGTGATTTTAGATAATTATCTGCCTCCCAAATGCCCATCCAGTGCCCTCCCAATCTTGAAATAGATCTCATTAATCTCAAAAGATCACTGTACCCCAACCACAGCCCTCTCTGCCTGCCAGACCAAATGCTGGGAAAGGGGAAAATAGTGAAGAGGGCATAGGCCCAGCATGCTGCTGAGCATTCAGAAGTAAAACAAACTTTCTTTGTGCCTAATGTCCACTGTGATCAGGTCTCATCTGCATTTCACGGAGCCCAGAGAAAGTTAAACTGAACTTTGTCCTCCACTACCCAAAACTCTCAGTATGGACTAGAAATTAAGGCTGACTTGCAAATCCCCATTGTGTTGACAGAAGATAGCCTAGGGATTCAAAGCAAAACTGCTGTTCCTGGACATTGATGTTTATTCTGGGACAGGGCAGCCCTGAGTAGTGTTGTGATGTCGGTGGCTGTGTGCTCTCTGTGGTGCACTGCCTTAATGCCCCCGTGTTCTGAAAGTGTTACACACACCACCAATCCTGCTGTGCTCCCCTGACTGCACTCTGTGTCCTCCAGGCTCCTCTGGAAAGGCTCTCAGCAGGCCTTGGGGGTGGATGATTTGTGGCCAGTGAGGAAACAGGACTCCTCTGAAGAAATTGTTGCCTGGGCAGAAAGAGAGTGGAAGAAGTGTCACAGCAGAACCCAGCAGTGAGTATTTGCTCTGGAGAGCACACCCTGGGCTCAGCTGGGCACTTCTAGGTGATCTAAGCAAATACACTCACAGGTACTGGTGTGTGAGTCCCTTTGTGCAAAATCTGATTTTAAGTGTGTTAAAATCTTCTGGAGAACATCCTTCCATTCCTGGAAGCACAGAACTAACTTTCTGTGAGAGGAATCAGTTTTTGATGAGCACTTATACTGGACATGGTATGAGACCCAGTGTGAGATAGTGATTTTCTGAAAGTACAAAATTCCCAAGCTTTCTTATTGTTTCTTCCTTCAGGAAAATGGAGTCTGCTACATTTAAAAAGGGTCAGAAAACTGAAACTGGCATAGCAGAAGAGGAAGAGACGGAGGCGCTTCTGCAATCAAAGCACAGTCAGAGCGGGCCCCTACTGAAAATGTTTTGGAGCATGTTTGGAACTTACTTCCTTCTCAGCACTGTCTGCTTAGTTGTCTGTGATGTCTTCTTGTTCTCCACCCCGAAGTTACTGAGGTATGTGCACATTTATAATGCATTTCTGTCACATGTACAAGAGTGCCGTGTTCATGAGTTCAGAGATGTGTATGCCAGCAGCCACAGACACACAAACACTGACCTTCCAAACCCTTCTCTTGCTGATGGAAGGAGCTCAGGTGTCATTTGTGCTGAGCCCACTGTCAAGTCAGGAGGAAAAGACACAAAGCCACTGTGTGAAGCTGTGCACACTGTCTGCACTGCTGTACTCCAGCAGTGGGAAGGACAGGATGCACCAAGCCATTTGACAACTTCGCTAGAACAGGAGTTAATTGATGGGTCTATACATCACATCACTTGCCCCTTGCTGTAGTCTTAAGGCTCCATGTTCCCTGACTAATAAAGAGCACAGCTCTGCATCCTACACATCTTAAATAGCTTTTAGTTCATAAAATGCTTTGTGGGTTCTGTTAGTACAACACTAACCTGCATTACATTAGTTTTTTAAGGGCAAAATCTCAGTCATTAAGATTAGGAGAAGTTCTGGAAATGTCAATGACTCCCTTAGATTACAGCTACCCTTTGCATATTTCTGACAAATTCATGAAAATCGGGAGCCATCCTTAGCACTGAAAATGAGGTTTACCTGAGAGGATGCTGAGATCAGAGATCGCTTCAAAACCAAGAGTGGCTAGATTTCAAAAATCAGGATCTTTTATGTTCCAATTCTTCTGCTATTTACTGATAAACCTTAGCCAGAGAGAATACCGAAAAATCTCCGGTATTTCTGCCAGTTTATTTTTGTGTGTCTGGTAATTCTGTGTGGATTCTGCAACATTTTGCTCGTGTCTTGCAGCCTTTTCCTGAAGTTCATTGAAGATCAGGCAGCACCGAGCTGGCTTGGCTATTTCTATGCCTTCAGCATGTTCGTGCTGGGTTGTCTCCAGACTCTGTTTGAGCAACGCTATATGTACATGTGCCTTGTTCTGGGGCTGAGGCTGAGAACTGCACTAACAGGGCTTGTGTACAGGAAGGTGAGGTTGCAGATCTTCTGTTACTTTTGCTTTTTTCTAGCCCTATATTAGTAGTTATGATGTTGTACATTGTTCATAGCAATAGCAGGGGAGATGTCAGTAGAAACTAGTTTTAGGATGTGGCTGTCCTATATTCATTTCTGAACAGTACATGGCAGGTACACTTTTCAGAGCTTCCCCCTGAAGGAAAAGGAAAGGAAAGAGCAAAAATCAACATAAACTTCCTTATGCTGTAAATAATGGGTGGGGAAAAGGAGTAGATGCTTCCTCTCGAAGTGAAGTCACATGGCCCAGGCAGCAGCATGGTTTCAATACCTGGGATTTGATATTTTTCTCCCTCTCTTTGTTCTCTATGATGAAAAGAAAGTTGTTTGACTTTTGGACCAAAGCAGTTGTTTGACGATGTCTTTTCTTTCTTCTCTGCCTTGTCTAGATCCTAGTTATGTCAAATGCCTCAAGGAAAGCAGCAGCCATAGGTGAAATTGTTAATCTGGTATCTGTTGATGTGCAAAAGCTAATGGATCTGATTATCTATTTTAATGGGACCTGGCTGGCCCCTATTCGGATTATCATCTGCTTCGTCTTCTTGTGGCAGGTAAAATACAACAGTATTTATCACTCCCTTTCCGTTCTAAGTATCAAAGGAAAGAGGAGATTTCAAAATTCTACTTACTGGCTTGAATTACATGAAATTGCCATATTTTTCTTACCTCTGTAGCGTGGTGCATTCACTTTTCTTTCTGAAAGATATTTTTATTGGTATAGAATCCTTGCCTGAGAATCCTTGCCTTCTTCTCACCTGTGTATTCAGCCTTCAGTCTCTTTTAGGAGACTGTGAGCATGGTTATTCTGAGCTGAATGATAAAACTTCTGCTTCAGATTTTCCTCTGTCACCTCCTGGTGGCCCAGTGCAGGCTAAAAGTCCAGTTCCAGCTCCTTGGCATAGTTCCAGGACATAACGGGGAATGGTCTGAAATAGCAGCTGGACATACTTCATCCTGAAGCCTGATTACCACAAGATCAGTGTAACAGCTTGAAGCAAAGTTACAAAAAGAGTATTGGATACTTTGAATTTCATAGGTATCAAGGAGTTTAGCAAGGAGAGAGCAAAACCTGAATTAGAAGTAATGGGTGGTAATCTAAAAGATCCATTTTTAATCAGTGTATGGTATTTTCTCAGCAGTACAGAGCCCTATTTCTTAGTCCCTGTTTTTGGTAAATGGAAGTATGAGCAGTATAGAGACAGGTGATTCACAGGAGCTTTCCAGAGGCCTTTTGAGACTTTCCTTTATTACCCAGGATGGATTGTGCCTCGTGCCTGGCAGGATGCTCTGACTGTGAAAATCAGTAGCCATGGTACAGACTGGTGAGAAGTCATCATCCCTTTCCTAGTGACGTTGACAAGTTGAATGTGGTTTGAGGATAATTACACTTTGTTTGCTGGTGCTCACAGACCATTTGTGTAGACAATACCTGACACTCTCTGGGTCCACCAGCACTCCCCTCTCCAGCCATCCCTAGGGAGATGTAACTAACCCATGAGAAACAAGTTTTGATACACAGTTATTATGAACCCTGGGATCCAAGAGCTGTCCCAAGTTAATGGCACAGGATAATGCCACCATTTCATCTCACCTTGATGTAAACGCAGACAAGCTGGGTTATTTATGCCGCAAGAATAGTTTGTTGAGGGTTTGGGCTTGTTTTTTAAGGAAAACCTGGTATTGTGTGAGGTCACTTACTCAGGGCAGCCACAAGATGTCCTTCTGAATGCATCCAAGGACGGTCGGGAAGAGCCGAGGAGGGCTTGAATTGGCAGCGTGCCTCTGGATCGCCCTCAGCACTGGTCTAGTTCCAACAAGGGAGCAAATAAATTCAGCACAGCCTGATGACAGGAGTTATCCTGCCTGGAGAGTTAATCCCCAGTGCTTAGGGAGCACAACTCCCAGGAAAGGCAAAGGCGAGGTCAGGGTAAAGGCTTAGCCAGAGGGATGTTATGCACAAGTTCAAATGAGAGGGAAGGTAAGCACAGGGAACGAAAAACAGTTTTTCCTGGTCATCACCACAAGTTCCTTCTCTTTCCCTTTCTCTCCTGGCAGCTTCTAGGGCCATCTGCCTTGACTGCAATTGCTGTATTCCTTTTTCTTTTACCTCTGAATTTTGTGATCACCAAGAAGAGGAGTCAGTTTCAGGTACATTTTGCTTCATAAAAATGAAGTGGTTTACTGAGTTATGGGATGGCTTATATGTATTATTCATGCCTGACTGAAGTAACATAGGAGGATTTGAAGCTTGCAAAGTTTCTTGAAATTTAGAGTAAGCTCCTCCATGTTCAGCCTTTTACCATTTGCCCTACTTTGTTGTTTTTATGTACTGCCAGTAAAAATAAAGCACTAAAGATGAAAAGTAAAATATTTCCCAGCCTGGAAGATTCCTAAGCAAAACAGTATACACAGTTCACCTGCAGGGAAATTTATTCAGGACTTGGAGGCAGGAGTAAGGTATTTTTCTTCAGAATAATTGCAACATTAAACATTCAATCTATTAAATGATAAAACTTGAACATTTATTACAGGAAACCCAGATGAAATATAAGGATGAGAGGGCCAAACTCACCAATGCCATTCTCAGTGACATCAAAGTAATCAAACTGTATGGCTGGGAGAAAACCTTCATGGAGAAAGTGCTTGGAATCCGAAAGCAAGAACTTCAGGCCTTAAAAAGATCTCAGATTCTCTTCTCAGCATCCCTAGTTTCTTTCCATTCATCAACTTTCCTGGTGAGTGGATCACCTTCCTACATAAAATACGTGCTGTTACTTCGATTTCTCTTTGTACCCCTGCCTGGACAGATTTTTCCTATGGACAGCCGAAGATTGTATCTGCTTGAAGGAGCTGGAGGTCACAGGAGTTGCTGTGGCTGCCGCACCAAAACCTCCTGAAAGCAGAACAAACATCAAATGATGAGACTTGGTTCTGTCACCAACATGCCAGACCTCTGCCTGTGGTACCTGCAGGACAGGCACCTAGGGGTGATAGCCTGGATTTAACCAAATGGCTCCCAGAGTCTTGAGGAAGGGCCTGTCACCCTTGAACCATTCTGAAGCAAATGGTTTTCTTTTCCTTTGCTCCCTTTCAGATCACATTTGTCATGTTTGCTGTCTACACCCTGGTGGACAACACGCACGTGCTGGATGCTGAGAAGGCCTTTGTGTCCTTAACACTGATCAACATCCTCAACACTGCCCACTCCTTCCTGCCCTTCTCCATCAACGCTGCTGTCCAGGTTAGCTGCAGGCCCTGTTCCTCTTCCTTTGGCCAGAGGGGTTTTTTACATATCCCCATTAACAGGTAAAGGTAGGGATTTCTTAGGGCTCTGTACATCAGCTACGTAATTGCCACTGTGAAACGGTGAAGTGCAAGGGCTTGCAGCTAAAGGTACTTTGTGGCACTGCTTTTCAGAAGGGCTCCTTTATTTTGACAGCAGGGTCAACAAGAATTATTCCTGTCTCTTCTAGCTCAGCACAAGCACCATTAGATCTCAGAGGGGCTTCCAGTTCTGTTTTTAATCAGAGAAATCAGAATAGATGGAGCAAAATCTCCATAGGGGATCAGTGGAAACCCTGCTAGTCCAGGCCAGAAAGAAAAGTGATTCATTGTTCAGTAAGAAATTAGGAAATTAATTTCCCTCTTACACTCCAAGACTGTCACAGATTTTCATGTACAGAAGCAATTACTGGAAAGACTGCAGGAAGAATTGGATGAAAAAGTACCAATTTCACTGAGCCAGAAGCACAGGGAAGGATATGGGGGTTTTGCTAAGCTAAGTGGAAATAATGGCAGGTAACAGAAGGAAGAGCTGCCTTTGGCCATCTAAGCCTACAGCATCTGCAGCATAGCACTCAATATTCTAAGTGGGTCTTCAGGTTGAGTCTTCACTTGAAGAGTTTTTGCTCCCCTTCTACTCTAAATCTTATTTTCTTCTGTGTGCTGCTTCATTTCAGGCCAAAGTTTCCTTAAACCGCTTAGCAGCTTTTCTGAATCTGGAAGAACTGAATCCTGAGAGCTCAGGCAGGAGCACTTCTGGCTGTGGTGAGCTTTTATGTTAGCACTCCTGTCTTATAGGAGGAGTAATTTCCATTGTCCAGCTTCTACTCAGGGTGTCTACCATAGTCAAGAGAAAAATATTAGCCCATAACTGTCACTTTATCTCTCTGGCCTCATTAATTCTAACAACGAAATCTAATCTGGTAATTTACCCCTTTTTCATAATAAAGGTTCATTTTATGTAACATAAATACACACTGAAACATAAAATCACATAAATTGGAACATTTCTGTAGCTACCTTTGCATTTACAAGTGGTCTATCTCTCTTCATGTTGTAGTACAGGCAAGTATCACCATAAGAAATGGGACTTTTTGCTGGAGCAAAGAAACTTCTCCTTGTCTTAGAAGGTACAGACTTACCCTTAGTCATCTCTCAATTCTGTAGGTCAGGGGATGCTGAATGAACTAATTCCTCAGAGCCTAAGTGAAACCAGGGTGGAATATCCAGAGGCTTCTGAGTTTGCTTCATATTCAGTGTTGAATTCTGAAAATCATAAAATCAGACAAAACGTAATGTTACTTTTATGTTGAAGAGCACATAAATGGGAAGGTGCCTATATCTGGATGTTGCTGTAATATATGGAGACTGTTTTCTTTATACAGTTTTCTTGCCCAAATATAAAATTACAGTAATTTAAGTCAAAAAAGTAGAACAGATGGAATGCAGATGTTATATATGACATCACTACATGCTTATTTAAGCATGTCAAAAGGTATTGACATTTTAGAAAAGAAAAGCCTTGAAAAGTTCTGGTGTCCAGGAATGTTCTACATCCAATGCTTTGGGCTAGCCTATCTACAGAGTGAGGATTTGGATATGAAACTCAGATGGGGATGTGGATGAAGACTTTCTGGTTTGGAGGTGTCTTTGAAGGGATGAAATCAGGGCATTTACCTGATACATACCTGACAATAGCAAGAATTTTGCTAATAATTACATTTATTTTCAGGAAGCATATCTAACGCAGTAAGAGCCTGATCTTCTCCCCACAGCATAGATCTCACCGTGCCCCAGGGCTCTTTGCTGGCTGTGGTTGGGCAGGTGGGTGCTGGCAAGTCCTCCCTGCTGGCAGCGTTACTGGGCGAGCTGGAGGCCACGGACGGCTGCGTGACCATGAAGGTGAATTTTGCCCTCAGCATTTGCTTCTCTAATTAGGCTGTTTTCAGGAACTGTAAGGTATTAACCATGGCATCAGGTACCTGAGGAAAACCCATTTACTGCTGAATTTTAACACAGGCTGTATGTATCAGTCCACATTTAATTATCTCAAGGTGCTGCAGACCTCTCAGACGCGCCTGAACTTTGGGAATAGGAGCTGGAACAGTACTTCAGAGATGCAGTTCTGTTTCCCATTCTGACAGTGAGCTGAAGTGTCATCCTGGTAAACTGCAGCCTGTCCTTGCACCTCTGTTTACTCCCCTGTAAGGTAATAGCAGTGCAGACTCATGTTTTGCAAAGCCTTCTGAGAAGTGGCAGTGGTGATGATTACTCCAGGTTTCCATAACTGAGAGAGCTTTTCTTCAAAGATGGGTTCCCACAGTGTCAAGTTGAGCTTATGGAAAATTTGCTAACATTCTTCCACTTCCACAGGACACTGCAGCTTATGTCCCCCAGCAAGCTTGGGTTCTAAATGCTTCAGTGGAAGATAATATTCTGTTTGGGAAAGAGATGGATGAAACATGGTTCAGTAGAGTGACAGAGGCTTGTGCACTGCACCCTGATTTGGAGACCTTCCCTGCACGGCAGAAGAGTGAAATAGGAGAAAAGGTACTGGCTTGGGTTTATGTTTTGGCCAGCTTTTGCCTGAGTAGCTACAACTTCAGGTGTCCTGCTTAAAACATCTTCCCCTGAGTAGCTACAACTTTGGGAGCCCTGATTAAAACAAAAAACCAAAATTCGCAAGAGGCAGGTGCTCAGGAATTTCTGGGAAGTTGGGCCGTGATTTAATTTAATTTAAGTTTACTTTCTGACAGTTAGGCTAACCAGAGACGTGAGAGATGTTTAAAATCAACATGTCCAGGTCATTCTTGGGTGCTCTTATGCAGGAGAGAGGAGTTTTTCAAGAGACTCGGCCTCTGCAAGAGCCCTATTTGGAGGGCGGGAGGGAGATGCACTGATTTAAAAATAAGGAAGTCATAAAGCCTCAGTGTAAAAGGGAGTCAGCAGTTGGGAAATATGGTGTGGCTTTGGAATAAACAGAGTCAATACATTTTCCAGGGAATCAATCTATCTGGAGGGCAGAAGCAGAGAGTGAGCCTTGCTCGGGCCGTGTACCAGAGGGCTTCGATTTACCTGCTCGACGATCCCCTGTCAGCTGTTGATGCCCATGTTGGGCAGCACATTTTTGAACATGTTCTTGGACCCAATGGTTTACTAAAGGACAAGGTGTGCTATAAACCTGAACTGTAAACAACTGCACAATGTCTGTAACTAGCAGAGCCCCGAGATGTTTCCAGTAGGGTGGGTTGCTCAGTTTATCAAAGGCTCACAAATGCTTTTTTACAGTGGCAGCAGGGGACGGGGGAACCTCTGCAGGCCACGCAGCACCTGCAAGTCCTGCAGGGAATCTCATCCAGGAGGAGGAAGGCTGTCTTTATCCTCATGTAAACCACATGCCTAGTGCCAGCCTTACTTCCACAGCAAGTTTACAGTTCTTTGGTCTTCTGTTGACATCATCCTTCCCTCCTTTTGAGATTTACTTCTAGCACAGTTCAGAAGAGCTGCCTGATCTCATCCAAATTCATGATGTCTAATCCCATCACTTTTGAATAGGTCAGTGGCACCTTTACAGTCCTCATCACCCAAATGTTCATCATTTAAACACTTCTCCATTCTTTTTGCATTGGTTGTGTTTTGTTATTCCTTGGTACTTCTCTGCTGTCAAGCAATCTGGATAATAAAAATGGTTACATAAGAAGGGATGCTAGGGCAGCTCTATTGGATTCATAATGTAAATTGCCTAGAAACACTTGATTCAGTTTCACATTATAGAAGGAAAACAGGAAACAGGTAATTTCTTGCATTAGAAAGTCCAATTAAACAAACATACCTGATTATAAATACCTTTCTCTCCATGAGGATTGGTTGCAAGTATCAGAATATAATTACTGTATTGGAACAGAATGACTGGCTAAGAAGAATGTATCAGACTTAAGGTGTACTCAAAGGCCTGATTGTATAACAGAAATGCAGGATATGCCAATACATCTAGGGAAAAATTACTTTTCTTATGTCTTTTCCTCCAATTAACTGTGCAAATACGCTCAGAAATGTAAATAAAAGGAAATGCCCTTTAATTCCATTAAGGCTGATGAATTTTTGAGGCCTAAATTGGATCCTGAAATACTGATACCAGTACTGACAGCAGAACAATTGTAACTGTTCCCTCTTTGTTCAAGCAGACTCGTGTGCTGGTGACTCACACAATTAACATTTTGCCTCAAGTGGACAACATTGTTCTTCTGGTGAATGGAATGATCTCAGAAACTGGTTCATACCAAGAACTTCTACAGAGAAATGGGGCCTTTGCAGAATTCCTTCATTCACACATTACTGCAGAAGAGAAGCCGTGTGCTGGTTTTCCAGGTAACCCAGATGGGTTGGGATCATTCTTCCTAGGTCTATCAGTCAATTGCTTCCTTCATATCACTTTTGGTTTATTATGGACATTTAAAGCAGAGACCAAATCACAGTAAGGTGTTGCTTTGTGTGGGGAAAAATATGCCCATCAAATTATCTGCCTCATCACCTCAGAATCGGTTCCTGAATCCATATTAATGGATCAGGACACTAATCCTGCAGTAAACTATTACCCGCTATTACGTGCTATTCTTCAAGCCTAACCTTGATATTTCTACCTTTAAAAACAATTTTTAAATGAATATTTCATCCATATTACCTGTCTTTCAAAGGCTATACAGGACAAAACAGGATTCTAAAGCATTTAGAAAAAAATACATTTGTTTCACAGCTATGGGAGACACCAAAGGCACTATCACCACTGGAAATGGTCCATCTCAGGAGAAACCCCTTAGGTAAGTGTAAAGCAGTCTCAGACACTGAAAAACTTACTCCAAAAGCCCATACAAGCCTACATGGAGGCTCTTACTGAGTATGATACAAGTTTGGGATTGATCTGTAAAATTAATAACAAGAGCAAACGAGCAAAACTCAAGAACAGGTAAAAACCTGCTCTTGGATGTGGAAGTTGACTGACATTTCTTCTGTGTTTCACAAGGAGCCAGAACAGAACTCAAGTACAGGCACACCTTGATACATTTGGGTGCTGATCGCTTCCCAGTGGGGCTGTAAGGTCAGACTCATCCCAAACCAGCCTCAGAGAGTGAATGCTTTAAGCCTCTGCTCCTCAGTGGCTTGACAGAGCCCAGTCCCTGTGACAAACACGGACAACGGTTGGGGTCACTCCGCAGGACCCTGAAAACTGCATCCCTCAAAACAGGCATGAATTTAGGGGTGAATGGGTGGCTAAAAATTGAAAGGATTTTTGTTTTCTTAATGAAGTGGTGGTTCAGTAAAATCTGCTGTGGGAAGGGAGACCATTCCTGTGAGTCAAGACTGTACCAGTGCTGCAGCCACCAGTGGAGGATTAACCAGGGCAGAGACAACTCAGCACGGCAGGGTAAGCACAGCACCTTCCTGTAGAGGCAAGGACACATTCCACGGGGATATCACACTCATGGCAGGCAGATCAGCTCCCTGCCTAAGCTAAACCACAGCCAGGGGAGTCAGCTGAGCCGTACAAGTTTGCCCTAGAACTGAGACAAGGACATATTATACTGAGAAGAAATGAGAGTAAGAAGTTAGAAACCCCAAAAGGAGCAGCTTTTCCTCTAAGGAAGCACAGCACTAGCCAGCCAAAGGTCTCCTCACCTCTCCTGATCAGCAGGCCCGCACACAGCCAGTGTGAACAGGAGAGTTCTCTCTCACACCAAGAACACGGGAAAAACATTGCCTGACACAAGGAAAGCCTTACGTGCATTCCAGAAGTATGCCTACTGCATAACATTCACCAGTTGATAATAATCATTCATTAATGATTTCTTTAAGTATGCCTTCATTACTCATCCATGAGGAAAACAAAAAAAGAATCACCACGGTTGCTATGGCTGTGACATTTAACCGAGAAATGTCGTAATAAATCATTCGTCGCTTCAGAGCAGCTTTTTTTGCCAACAAGCTTGACCCTCCCAACCTCTCCTCCTCTTTCTCCCCGCTTGCNGACCCCGTGCACAACGGGACGCGGCGGCACACGCAGCTCAGAGTCGGCGTCTTTGGTGCGTTAGGAGTGGCTCAAGGTTCGTTTCTCACCTAATTCTTCTCTGTATTCCCACCTCCCTTCCCCATATCCAGGATGTTTTCTCGGAATATAAAAAACTGCATACCCGTGGGCTTCAGCCTCCTGGGCTTTTGGCACCAACCTTAAAGGTTTTTCTTTCTTCTTCTTATCTCTTTTCATCCTTCCAGCATAAATTAATCATATCGAAGTGCAAGTGGGGGTTCTTCTCCATGCTGCATTAAATCTTGGCTTAGGTCACGTAAAAGAGAGAGAAAAGAAGAGAAACTTGTGGACTTCTAAATTTCTTTTTCTTTTAAAATAGCCAAAATTCTTTTGGTTACTCTATTTAAAAAGAAAAAGAAAAAAGATCACTGAGTAATTTAAAGTAATCCCAGTCAAGCTTATTTTGTGATGAATGAGCAATTTGTCCCACATGTTTAGGTTGCTGAATCCATGCCCCCCATCAAGCTGGCTTAGAAGGTCTTTGGCTGCTCTGTAAGTACCCTACAGAAAGGGCAGCTTACCCTGCAACGCTGAGGCTTGGTTTAATTCCTGCTAAAGGGAGGTTTAATTCCTGTTGCACCTTCCTGAATGCACGCTGGTGCAGCATTCACAGGACTAAGTGGAAATCGCGATCTTGCAAAGGAGAACTCCAGGGTGGGTTTGTTCAGACCTAGTAGTAACAATTTCTTTTCTCCTACAGCCCTCGGCAGGTTTGCGTGCACGGCAGCAGTCCTGCTGGCAGGTGTGTTAGCCTCACACCAGCTCTTCCTGCAGCTGCTGAGCAGTGTCATGAGATCCCCAGTGCTCTTCTTTGAGCAAACACCCGTTGGACACCTGCTGAACCGCTTCTCCAGAGACATGGATGCTGTTGATTCTGTCATCCCTGACAAGCTGAAGTCCGTGCTGGGATTCTTGTTCCACTTACTGGAGATCTACCTGGTGATTGTGGTGGCTACACCATGGGCAGCAATGGCCATAGTACCCTTGACTGTTCTTTATGCAGCATTCCAGGTAGGAGCTCACAGATACACACGCAGGAGAGGCTGAAGCAGCACAGCCACATCCCTGCAGAAAGCCTCCTTACATTTCTTAGGAGTGAAGGCATGCAGAAATTAGTTTCGTCATCTCAAATTGCATCTGAGCAAGAGTAATGTCAGTCCCTTTCCCACATCACCTCAGCCTTCCAAAGCACCCCAGTGCCCTCACAAAGAGGCTTGTGCTTTTCTGATTTCTAAATCAAATCCTACCTAGAGCTATATCCCTTGTCACCATTAGTGTAAATCGCATGAAGGCCAAAAGCATTTTTCCTTTCCTGTACAATTCCTACACTCCTTTTAATATATCCACGTTTGCCAGCTAAGACTGAGCATGAGGGGAGGGCAAGTTCATCTCTGTTCTCCATCGAGCAAAGGGCTCAGCTGCAGGAGAAACTGAGTGTAGAGGTTTTGTGGGTTCAGAGCACCCTGGCTCCTTCGCCCCAACCACAGGGTTATTCCTAATAAAGATAGGACATAACAGAGCTAGGAACACTACCTCATCTGCACATAAGGTTTTGTAACACAAGGATAGTACGTACTGTTGCTCTTGTTGAGACCCTCCCAAATTTCCTGTGGAGCACCTCCATTGAGGCACGAGCCTTCTAATGAGTCTCCCTTCCATTTTCCCTTGTACCAGCACTTCTATGTCACCACCTCCTGCCAGCTGAGACGCATGGAGGCTGCCAGCAGGTCACCCATCTACTCCCACATCTCAGAAACTTTCCAAGGCAGCAGTGTGATTCGAGCTCACAAGGACCAGCAGAGGTTTATTTCAAAGAGCAATTTCCTAGTGGATGAGAATCAGCGAATTTGCTTCCCTGGGGCTGTTGCTGACAGGTACAAATCTGCCCAGCAGCTCCGGGAGTGTTCTGTAAAGTAATCATGTGCTGGGAGAAAGGGAGAGGGCACCCAGCAACAGCCCTGTGCTCTCCTCCTCCTGCAGGTGGCTTGCTACAAACCTGGAGTTCCTGGGCAATGGCATCGTGCTGTTTGCAGCCCTGTTTGCAGCCATGGACAGGACACAGCTCAGCCCAGGAACTGCTGGTTTCTCCATTTCCTGTGCTCTCCAGGTAACCCAGTGTGGAAATAATACCATGCTTGCCTTTATCAAAAGCAACTACATTTTAATTTCTAAGAAATTATGAACTATTTCTGTGCCTTTCTAATGCCTTTTCCTACCAAATCCTGCTGTCACTGCTAAAATCCAGAGCACCTGGAGCACATGGCCCCTTAGGGAATGAACCTCATAAACACATGCATGGGACATCTTCCTCCTCCTGCACCTGAACTTAATTAAGTCAAAGCAAGCCCTGGGCAGCTGAAGCAAGGTCTTCAGCACCTGTCTTACCTGCTTGTAGACTACTTGCACAAGAGCCTAAGGAATAGCTACACCATCTTTTAGCATCCAAGTCAGTAGCATTTCATTCTCTATAAACTTGCTGAAAGGGCTATGGCAGGAGCTGGCTTTCCCTTTAGCATTTTAAGGTTTTCTGATGTAATCTAATTTCTGATATAATTAGCTGATGAGGAGATCCTTAGAAATAAACACTAAGACAAAGTACCGGGTAACTTGCAAGCACAGGTCAGGGCTCATTTTATCTGCCTTAATGCTCCTTTTTCCATGTGGCAGATAACTGGTGTTCTGAACTGGATGGTTCGCTCCTGGACAGAAATAGAGAACAACATTGTTTCTGTGGAGAGAGTGAGAGAATACCTGAGGACTCCGAAGGAGGTAGCTAATCCACTACTGACCTTACTGGAAGGAGCTGAACATCTCTGCAACCTCAATGAGTAACTTTTCTGTTCCACCTGAAAAACCTCTAGTTTTCTCCTTCTAAAAGGCCAGTCATGTTTCCTTTAACGAAGGGCAGCATTTGGGTTTTATCCAACTGACTAGACTTGTTTTATAACCTCTGATCATTATTTCCTTAAGAGAGTTATGCATTGGATTGCCATTTAAATAGCTTCACTTGGTAACACTCATGGAATGAGACATTTTCTGCCCATATTTGGAGTATTTATTATGTGACTTCAGATGCAACTCTCTGATAACTGCTGGCTCCTAGATAGCCTTTTAGCTGCTAAAAGTCTCCAGTGCAATAATTTTTGTTCTGTAATCATTAAAATTATATCTCCATATGCTGCCCTGAGAGAGGAGGCTTTCACAGTCCTGTTTACAGAGGCATATAAATTTTTTTTATTGAACCACTCAGTGTCAGAACTCTGACTTGCTAGCAAATGTTCATCCCCATTTTCAGTAAAGAAAATCTGATCGGCATCTTTGGATAAAGTAAAAAGCCAACATCTGCAGTATGAAAGTTCGAGGCCTTTTTCTGCTTTGGAAACAGCAGAGATTGGGAGGGAGTTGGCACAGATGTCTTCATGCACTTCCCATTCCAGTATGGCCACTTGATTGAGTAATTTAAATCAGCCTTAAACACTGCTGTTTCCTTCCCTCTCAGGCACCCTGGACTCTGAATGGCAATCTCCAAGGGCAAGTTTGGCTCACTGAAGGAAGGATTGAATTTAGAAACTACAGCCTGTGCTACAGGCCAGGTTTGGAGTTAGCACTGAGGCATGTCAGTGTGACCATCAATGGGCATGAGAAGGTAGGAGAACCACTCCTTTAGCAGTGTGAGCAGTGCTGGGCAGTGACCAGATCCAGGGGGATACAGCCCCTGCCTGCACCCAGCTACAGCAACCTGGCAGCTGCAGGAAAGCAGGAGCCCATCTCCCACACTGCACACCTTGTCCAGCTTATTACAGCAAAGGAATTCCACTTTTCCATTCTAGTTCCACATCAAGGCCCTGCTCGAACTGCTAAGTCTTGTAATTATTCTTCCCATCAAAGGCTTTCATGATTCCTTTTCATACAAAACAACTGTGAACTATAAATGCTTCCCTTTAAGAAAGTATTGCCAGGCTATATGAATCATGAACAGCCCTAAAGATCTGATCCATGAAAAGCTGTCTCTCATCAAAAGGCCAAGAGGAACTACATGACGTGTTTGTCCAACTGTGAGAAAACCATCAACATCAAAACCAAAGTCTTTCCATTGCCCTTTACAGATTGGCATAACTGGCAGAACAGGAGCTGGGAAATCCACCCTTGCAGTGGGATTGCTGCGACTGGTGGAAGCTGCAGAAGGAGCCATTCTAATTGATGGACAGGATATTGCCCAACTAGGTCTTCATGACCTCAGATCCAAGATAACTGTCATTCCCCAGGTATGAATTTCATTTCCAAAATCCTTGAGCAGAGTCTTGAACACCTGGGAAGGGCTTATAAAGATTCTGTGACAGGAGGGACACTGAGCAATTTCCGGGTTGGAAATGACCTCTTTGCCATGTCCATCTGCCATTCAATATAACGTTAGTCACAGATTCCCATCCAGCAGGCAGGACCCAAGAGCTCATTTTTATAATTCATTTCAGGAGTTGTTTGTACTGTCTCTGTGCTCAGGATCCAGTTTTGTTTTCTGGCTCCCTAAGAATGAATCTCGACCCATTAAACCAATACACCGATGCAGACATCTGGGCAGCTTTGGAACTGACTCAGCTCAAGAACTTTGTTGCAGATTTGCCAGAGCAGCTGGAATATAAGTGCACTGACCAAGGGGAAAACCTAAGGTATCTTTATCTGCAGAAAGACAGTGGCAGGGCAGTGCCAGCCCCTGGGCTAGGAGAACACAGCTGGTTGGATAAGGAAGCTAAACATAAAATTAGCTAAACGTAATTTTAAAACATAATTTGTTTTTTTTTAATGGTGTCTAGACAGCAAATTACTGCATTATTGTCCTGTTTAGCAGCATGAAATCAAATCAGAAGACAGCACGGAAGACTTCTGAGATGTAATCATTGTGGTGGTTTGCATTTGTGCAGTACCTAAATTCCCACAATCCTGTTCTAAGTGCTGATCTGGGTGCCACAGCAATGCCTCCCCTTCACTTCCTTAGGCTGTTTCACGCTGTTACTTACCTGCAGTGCCACCAGTCTCAATCACCCTTGCAGAGAAAGGGAACAATCACCTTTCCATTATTAATTTCAAATGAATCATCTGTTCTGACCCCAAGGAAAAGTGACTACTGGCCTCAGCTTACCATCCCTCTTCTTACTTGCAGCACTGGTCAGAAGCAGCTGATTTGTCTGGCCAGAGCACTCCTGCGGAAAGCCAAAATCCTCATTCTGGATGAGGCCACAGCAGCAGTGGATTTAGAAACTGATGTGCAGATTCAGTCCATGCTGAGGACTCAGCTCAGAGACAGCACCGTGTTAACAATCGCTCACCGGGTAAACACCGTCCTGGACTGTGACAGGTACAGACATCCCTGAGCAGGGGGGAACACACAGGCAGCTGCTGGGACTGACACACCACAGTGGTGGTGAACAGCAATTTCATTTCTGTCCTCTTCGTCTTTAACCCTCCAAGCTTTGCTTTAGAGTTTGGAGGATCTCTCTTAAACCAGCTGGGCCAACCAACATTAACCAACAGGTTAATGAGAGATCCTTTACTCCCACATGATGCCTTTCATGCTGTGTCACAGCCCTTTCCCCCCCACTGACAGCAAAACCGTGGCTCCAGCTCCTTGCGTCACCTGAGAGTTGAGAAACTAAAATACCCAATACCTGTTCACAAATCTCACTCCAGTCTCAGTTGCAAAAAACCCCTCCTCCCAAACTCAGTACTTGAACAGTCACTCATCAGAAGCCCTTTCTATCCCAGCATTATTTCCCAGCTGAAAAGCTGTTGGAAAGCTTGCCTGAATAAGCAGCAAGTACTGAAAATTTATTTTAAAACTAAGTAGAAATAACTTAAGCTGTAAGTTTATTACAGCTGCTGTGTGTCCCCAAACTTACACTTCTCTTTTAATGTTCACAGGATTTTAGTCTTGGAAAATGGTCGGATAGCAGAATTTGATACTCCAGAACACTTAATAGCTCAGAAGGGACTATTCTATAGACTGATGGAAGAATCAGGCCTTGCATGACTCACTCATGGAGTATCCCATAGCACCACCACTATCAGGAGTAATTGATCTCATAATTGAGTTATTTTGGTTTCTCTCTAAAATGCCTGACACTCAACCAAAGCTTGTTTGAGCCAGAACTGCAGTGAGTAGATGGAAAGGGGTAACTTGGGATACACGTTACTGCCATAGGAAACTTGGCAATTCCACTTTCATTATGGTTCCAGATCCCACAACCTCACTTGACTGCTGAAAATGAGCCAGTCAGGACTTAAATACTTTTCTGGTACAAAAGCAAACAAGCCAAAAGGGAAAGACCACAGCATTCCCAATTTATACTATAAATGGAGCCCAAATATCCATCATACTCAAAGACTACACAGATTATTTTTAAAAGCCAACAAGATTTTATGGACAGCAAGGAAGAGTTTAACTGGTAGCAAGGAAACTTAACTGTTTGCAGTTTATCCTAAGCTCCAGGCAGAACAAATGAAGTATTTTGTCAGTGTCTTAAGGACTGCTTACCCAGGCGCTGTTCTTACACAGATGGGGACTCCAAGGCAGCAGCTGGAGCTCGTCATCCAACATGCACAAACACTGGGGGCGGAGGGCAGAGGAGGCAGGATGCCCCTTAGCAGGAGAGCACAGGGTGCCTGTTGTCACAGCTGGGGATCAGATCCACTCCCTCCCCGTGCAGGAGCAGAGCCAGCTCCGGCAGGGGCTCAGCAGTGCAGGACAGGAAGGTGGCTGGGAGCATCCACCGCTCCTTCTGCCCAAGGCCTGGAGCATTCCCACTGCCACGGGCCGGGTGCTCACAGCAGGGCATGTCCAGACGTTGACACCAACATTTCCAAACTGAATTTGGCCACGAGGAATTTGCACGGTTGGAAGTGCCCTCCTCTCTGATCCCTGCAGCACATGAGGAAAGCAGCAGGATCTCACCTGTTGACCTGATGGTTCATTCCTGATTTCCTTCTTGAGTGCAAGTTGACTCTTGGATGTGCCACCCTGGTGCTGCAGAGCCTCTGGCATGGTCACCTATCAGATGTTGCTGTAACAAACCAAAGCAGAAGCAAAGCCTTCCTGGGCTTCCTGCAGTGTCTGCAGCCAGAGCTGTCCCTAAGCCTCGCCTCAGGAATCACAAGATGACAGTGTGACAGACAAACACACTGTGAGATACTGCTCTTTGCTGTGACTTTTGTTAAAGCACCTCATTTTCTAGAGAGCTGAAATAAAAATAGAATCAAGTATTGAAATGGGTCTCTTCAGTAAATGAAAGCAAATGCAACACAAAAAGGGGCAATGGGAAGGGGATGGGAGAGTTCCAGCTGCAAGCATCAACCCAGACTGACAAACCCCAGCAGTTCATTCTCCAACAGCTGCTCGGTGGCTTCTGCACCCAAGTCAAGAACAGTTTACAGTTTCTGCTGCACAAGTGCCTGCTGCCACACTGGTGCTCAGGTACCAGGAAAGAATTTTTTTCCCTCTACTTTCTCCAAATCTTGTACTTGAGGGCACAGACAAGAGAATGCCAAAACCAGATATGAGTTATGAGCACTCCAAAGGTTTATCAATGGATCTCAAAAACAGGAGCATTTAGAAATACTGAGATAGGTATTTTTCCTTTTTAATTGAGGTCAAAGAGGGACAGAATTGTCCATGTTGCTGGGTAATTCTGAAACAGACATCTTTTAGCATTCCATGATCTCCAATATAAACATCTTTAAATGCTCATTTTCTGTTCCTAAGTTGGCAATGAACAGGGAAGGCAACAGGAGACAATAATCAAAACATACTTTCACACTGGTAAAGGGCACGCTTTGAAAGAGCACAGCTTTGCTGTCAGCTAACCCAAACTAGAACAAGCAAAAATACCATCAGCTTTCACACATCAAGTTGTGCTGAAAAGGGAAAAGAAAAGCAATTCCCAAAATGACATGTGAAAATCCCAACATGTTTCAGATGTGCTGGAGTCCCCAGGGATATGTCCAATTACTGTGATGAATCTGGAGCTCAAGTCTCATGCTGGAAGGTGTTTAAAGCAAAATATATAAAACAGTTAACACTTGGAGATACCATGGAGGAGAAATGCTGCCCTAAAAAAAAATCCTTGTCCCATGATTCCAAGTTCAAGGCAATACTGAAACTGCTAAAGCCAGAAAATAAATGGAAGGTGTCATGCACTGATTTACACCAAGTTCATGCCAAACAGGTACTGTGCAAGTCGCACTCGCAGTGCCCCAGATGGTTGGAAGACGCACAGGAATGCCAGAACGTTACAGGTGCCAGTGACCCAAAGCACGGCTGTTGCTGAGCCACAGCATCGTCACTCCGTGAACCGATCTTCACGTGGGTCAGGACTGGGAACACAGAGAGAAGTAGCTGTTCACACACATCAAATAGGGTGGTTTTTTCAGGTCTAAAAATTCTGAGCTGTTTTTTTTGGCAGAATCATCTTTTCCAGATGTGAGAAATCTTCCACGTTGCAGTAAATAATGTCAGGCAAGATGCATCAATGTGCACTGAAATCGGGTACAGTAAATTCAACTGTACAGCAGCTCCTCTCCCCTTGCCAGGGCTCTCCAAGGATGGGGTGGAAGGGGAGCATCACAGAGTGTTCCTGGAGGATGCCTGCTGCCAAGCAGGAAAGGTGTCTCAGCGGTATTGACAGTTCCTCCGCTGGGTCTCTGCAGGGAGCTCCATCTCCACCTTAAGGTACAGCACCAGGCACAGCCCTTAGGCGCAGAGCCCTGCTCTGCCCTGTACGCTGCTCCTCTAGAACACTGCTCCAGACGTTCCACCCTCCTTCCATCACGGTGCTGCACAAGTGTCCGGGGATTTGAAAACTAAAGCCCACAGCTCCTCCCCAGGCTCCCCAGTCAGCCCCTGCTCGTTCCATTTCCACAGAGGAAATTCCCACCAAGCTCAGAGGTGTGGCAGACAGGCCACGGACGCCACTGGCGGTGACCAAGGCCCACAGCACTGTGACTCCTGCTCTGCTGATCCATCACTATGCCCTGGGCCTTGCGCTCAGCAAACCACAGAATGATCCAGCCCTACCACAGCACAGTTACCTGCACTCATGGCTTCTTACCCACCGCCCTAACAACCCCACACGAGGCCAAGCAGCATGATTAGTCTAAGCAGGACCAGCAATTTCTGTTTCCAAGGCAAAAAGCTGAACTGACAAAGCAAACCCTTTGTCAAACACAAAGCAAGAAATAACACGTTTTCTTTCAAACCATTTTTTACTGCAAGTTCTTTGCAAATATTTGCATTGTCATTACAAAAAATACCAAAGAAATTTTCAGTCTATTCAATTTCAGAGAGTCATAATTTACAAAAAAATAAATAGCTTTACTCTAAGGACAACAATTGTCTAGTATTAAGGTCAGCAATATCAATCACAGAAGTCCACATTCTCAGTGCTGAGTATTTGGATCCATATGACTTAGTTTGCTTTCTTCCAGCATTTTCCTTTAAAATAAGACTAATCAGAACATTAGCAAAGTAACTTTTTTCTTACCACAGAAAGATGAAAATTCAAAATGGATCTTGAAAACCAGACTCCATTGCTAGTTTGTTAGACCCTTCCGACACACAACTTCAAAAACACTAATTTTTTTTAAACAACTGTAACAGAACATTTTCCCACAAAATTTAAAAGTCAACAGCAGCAGCATGAAGGGCATGTTTCTTTGATATAAGGCTAATGGTCCTTGATGTGGCAGAGCTGCTGTGAAAGCACAGAACTGCCAAAGCCGAGGGTGTTACAGTCGACGCCGCCCCGCTCCCCTCTGCTCAGGGGAACCCTCACTCTCAGCCTCGT
The DNA here is from genome assembly GCA_013399875.1 of Gymnorhina tibicen. Lineage (NCBI taxonomy): Eukaryota > Metazoa > Chordata > Aves > Passeriformes > Artamidae > Gymnorhina > Gymnorhina tibicen. Next base: position 1,086,618 of record VXAZ01010260.1, read on the forward strand.
CCCCACAGTGCCACCAGCGCTGGCACCGCAGTCGGAACCCCCGGGTGGGCTGGGTGTCGGAGCAGGGACCGCACGCAGCACAGCACCGACTGCCGCACCGCTTTGGTTTGGAGCGATTGTCCTTCTAGGCACGCTGAGCACTGCTTGGAAGTTGACTGTGCTCTTTCACATCAGCACTACAGGGAACTTGCTGCTCTACGCTGTAAACAGTGAAACCTTTAGGACAATGCATAAAGCATTAACCATGTACAGTAAATGCCATAATGAGAAAGTCTGGCACACATTTTATTTCACAAGAAGAAAAATCTTTGGGCTATAGTACTATATGCCACGAAATGTTCCAAGTGCATCCCATGATAGATGGCTCATGAAATGAGGAATCCACAAACAACCAAGTAACTAGCATTTGCAAAAATGTTTTAAACAAAAAGAAAGGGAGGGAACTTCAGAACATAAGAGCAGATGAGAAGAAAAAGCTTTTCTGAACTTCTCTGATGAATCACTCCACCGTACATTTGAGCGTATAATGACAGATTTCAGGCAAAAAATAGGAGTCTCTGAAGTGTCTTGCACCATGTGTGTGCTTCTCCTAAGGTGGCCAAAATCAATACTAAGGAGAAATAAAATGTAAGAAAAAATTGCATCTTTATGTTTCCTCCATTGCCATGCTCTGGCTAACTTCACTGTTTCTGAAACTCAGCTGTGTGGTTCAGTCCAGCTCAGGGGAAGTTACAGTTCTCCAAATGTATCACCTCCCTCTTCCCCACAGCAAATAGTCAAGTTCAAATGCTACACCAAGCCTGAATCTTTGGCCATGCTATAGAAAATGCCTTTTTCCTGAAGTAGTTGGTCTGGGGTACCACACTCCACCACTTCTCCTCTCTCCAGGACTAAAACTCTGTAAAACAAGGAGATGAAAAGAAAGAAACAAAAAAAGAAAAAATGGTCACAAGAAGATCCAGAAAGCCTGTGAACATGGATATATGTGTGCAGACAAGAGACTGCAGCATAGCCATTATCTGCAAGTGAAGACAGTGCTGACGGTTTGAAGAGGCTGAGGTTCTCACTGCAGATGGTCTGTGTGGCGCATTGTTTATGTAGCACATGGTTACCCAGCCATCTGCAGACAGCCAGGAGACTCTGGACTGTGCCCTGAGCCAGCCAGAAATGAGCTGGCAGCACTTCCAGTCAAGGTGTGAGAGGGCCTGTAAGACCTTGCAAGAGCTGGGATACATGACCTGCCTGTAACACCTCTCCGCACCAAGTGCTGTTACGCAGCTTCTGTGACAAAACAAAACCACGCAACCGGGACAAGGACGTTCCCTAGGTCAGCGGTCAGCTCCCTGCTGAGCACTGTTGCAGCTCCCCCCACGGATGGGCAGGCACTGCGGAGACGGGCGCCAAGCCCTGGCAGGGGCTGCTGCCCGGTGTCAGCACCGGCACGGCTGCGCTGGGTGTTGGGTGCCGGCAGCACGGCTGGGGCCGGCACGGCAGCGCTCCTCCCTCGGACCGGCACTGCTGACAGCACAAACACAGGGCTACGGAAGGAAGTGCACTGCAACCCTACCGCTGGTCACTCTGCCATTCTGTGATAAAGGGACAAGAGAGCCTAAAACTGAAATACGAGACAACAACTTGGCCTCAACCACACCTTAGCAAGGCAGCTGAGCATGAGGGAGGCTGCATAAACCAGAAGTGGTGCGAAGTGAAACACCAAACTTTGGAGGCAGGATCTTCCCCTTTGGATCCCCTATGCTGTCTGTGCCTAAATTAGGGCAAGACCCAGGAACAGACTCCTGTCCTTGCCTCTCTCCCCTTCCCAGTTTGCCCAGGCAGGAACAGCACAACAGCAGCGTGACCGAGGGACAAGAGGAGCTCCCCAGGCCAAACACAGCCACCACAAGCCAGAACACACACACACCCTACCCATCAAACCAGGGATTCCAGCAGCGCTGTGCACAGGCAGCTAGAAACAAACCAGTACACATCCAACTAACACAAAGATTCCCATTTAAGTCAAGCACAGTGCAGGTCACACAGTCAGCAAGATAAAAGCAGTATCACCTTACCTTGTGTAGTCCATGATTGTGTTCAGACGATGTGCTATAGTTAATACAGTACATTCTTCAAATTGAGACTTTATAGTTGACTGTATGAGCTTATCTGTTTCAAGATCAACAGCAGCTGTGGCTTCATCCAGAACCAGGATTTTGGACTTCCTGAGCAGAGCTCGTGCCAGGCACACCAGCTGGCGCTGTCCCACGCTGCACAGATGGGATGGGAGGGTGGGGAGAAAAGTCAGAACAAGTTTGCAGCATTCATTGGTATTCATTTTGAGACCTGGCAATTCCTTGTTCTAAAGATAAGGTTGGTCTTAGTATTTCCCTACAGAATATCTAACAGCATCTGAAACTACATCCCCCTGAAATGAAATCCTGGCAATGTAGTAAGAGAATACAAGTGGTTTCAGCATAACTGCATCAGGCTGATTCACTGAATCAGTGCAGTGATGAGGACTGGACTTGAAATGGTTCCTACAAACAACATATAAAACCTTGTTAAGGTGCAAATAGCAAGTGAAGAGCTTCCTTAGAATAACTGCTGCTGCTAAAATGCTTTCCAAAGCTGCACAAGCTGACAAACCTCAGAGCATTCCAAGTATTTCTTAAATTATTTGAAATTCCCAAACCCAAGAGCTGAAAACATGTTGAATAAAACCTAGTTGTGGTTGATTCCCTGGTCACACATTAAGAATTCTCCAGCTGCCTCCCCAGATTCTCACACAGGGCTGGGGGGTATTAGAACTTTCACAAGCACAGATCTTTGACCTACCTGAGGTTCTCACCACCCTCAGCACACTCATGATTCAGTTTATCAGGAAGGGATGATACAAAGTTCTTCAGGTGAGCCAATTCCAAAGACCTCCAAATGTCTTCATCAGAGTGTTGGTCGAAAGGATCAAGATTCATACGCAGAGAGCCAGAAAACAATATTGGATCCTGGTCATGGAAAGAGGTGATTGACAATGTACACAGAACGTGGCGAGTGCTCCAAAAATATTTCTTAGACAACGAAAGGAAACAACATGTACAGGTGCAGTTGCAAGCATGCTAATTAAATGAATTTAGGAGTGAGGGCTCATTTTCTTCCAGTAACAGGTTATTCTCCCTCACTCTTATTCCTTACTCTTCCTGGGGGCCTGACCTTTGTCCTCTGCAGATTCTTTCAGTCCAGACTTTTCCATTAGTCAGTAACTCATGAATTCAGAAAAAAAACCCTACAAAACAAACAAACAAACCAAAACACCCAAACCCCAGCCAACTTTCTTTTTACTGGACCACTAGGCTAAAAAAGAGGCCCTCCCTGTTCAACCTTCTCTCAGCAGGGGCTACTAGGTCAGCTTTTCACTTCTTAGGGAATTAATCACCTGTAAATATTTCAAAACTCTTCAGCTGCAGTATGAATGATATTATGCCTTTTTTTATATCTTGGACAGGAAGAAATACTACTTTGGAAATACTGATGCAAAGTAGTCAAAAGGAGAAAGCAAAGTCCCCCCCAGGTTTCCAAAAGAAGTGGTGCAGAAAACCTTTTACAGTGAGCTCACTTGGTTTTGCCAGTGTGCTGCAATGGTAATTCATAACATCACATTTTACAGTCTTACTTTGAATCAGAACAGGCAATAAAGGCTACACAGTAAGAACAAAAAGACTTGAGACTAAATCCAATGCTTATAAAGCTGTATTTCCAAATGTTTAGGACTAACAAACCCACAGCTGCTGGGCTAGACTGGGATGTTGTGTACAGGTTTCCGTGAAAGAGCAGCACTGACAGCACACCCTGTGCCCGGGTCACTAAGGGATCCCAAGCAGGCGTTCAGCTGGGATCAGCCCTTCCCACTCAGGCTGAGCTGTCTGTAGCATGTAAGTGATCAGCTCCTGAGTCCAGAGGCCAAGGTTTTGCTTCCACAACACGGCTCAGCCACAGCCAAGCTCCTACTTGTTAGCTGGCATAGGCAAATTGAAACCAGCCTAGGGAGAAAACCTTGGTTTCAAGTCCTTGAAAGAGCCATCTGAAGTGACTGCATTTCATGGCACAGATCACAGGAGGAGTAACAGTTTTCTCCTCAGTACTTTATGGAAACTGTTACCCAAGGAGTTCTGGTAGTGGCAGGATTTTGCACCTACCTGAGGGATGATGGTGATCTTGAACCGCAGGTCATGGAGCCCTATCTTTGCAATATTGATCCCATCAATAATAATTTCGCCTTCAGCTGCTTCATTAATCCGAAACAAACCCAAAGTAAGCGAGGATTTTCCAGCTCCTGTTCTTCCAACTATTCCAATCTGTTGGGAAGAAATACAAGAACAACTTACTGAGTTAAAGCCTTTCCACCCGCAACCAACACATTTCCCGAAGGCTGTCATACTTTGGGGGTTATCTGCCCACCAAAAGCACTGTTTCACACTGTATGTTTTACTCTCCAGTTAGACTGAAGTCTTGATCAATTCTTCTCTTTTTAAAAAATAAATATAAAAGATTGCTACTTTGGTTGGTTGATACACCTCTTGCCATCTGCCCATTCTTACCACTTGAGGTAGCACTCTGCCCATATTTGTAGGTAGAAGGTGTGCACTCAGGAGAAAACAAATGCCCAGCTGGCTACCACAAATAAGGAAGCTGGACAGTAAATCTGTCACAGCTACCTTTTATGCTGCTGTGCAAGATCACACTATTAACAGGGACCAGAGAACCCACACGGGACTGGGGTGGGACATATGTGAGTGCATGGACAAGGAAGCAGGAGAAGAAACACACAGATCAGTTTGGCCAGATCCAGAGAATCTGCTCTGAAGTCCCATTTTTTCCTGCAGTCTCACCTTGTAACTGCTGCCTCACTAGATCAGGCTTCCCCCTGCTGCTGTAGGCTATTTTCCTGAGATTATAATTAACTTAATCTCTCTGCAACCTACTTCTCTTTGCTTATAGCAAACAAATTAGCAAAATTCCTGGGAAGGGGAGAGAAGACAGGATAAACCTCACCTCCAATGAAACCAGGCCAAATGATACTTAGCAGCCCCACACAACAGTGTCTCTTTATTCGTGATGCAGGACACACCTTGCAAAGGCTGAGAGCCTACAATATCTGCAGTTACAACAGGGCTGATTCCACAGCTTTTCTAGTTCTTAAGAACCCCAGATACGTAACAGAACAGGGTTAAACCTCTCTTTTGCTTATGCATGCAGACCTGTGCACTGCAACACTCTATTATGAATTCAGAGGCATTACCTTTTCACCCCCATTGATGGTAACATTTATGTTTTTCAGAACCAGATCCAAGTCCTCGCGGTAGCGCAAACCGTAGCCTCGGAACTCCACCTTCCCTTCCTCGGGCCAGCTACTGGCTGGGGCCGTTTGCTCAATGCTCCACTCAGCCTGAAAGAGCCACACAGACACCTCTGATCAGCTCCTGCTTCCACCAGCACAGGCTCAGAGGACTCACAGAATGCAATTAAGAAAAGTCCTTCTTAGTGTGCAGTTTGCAAAAGGAACCATGACAAGAAGAGAGGGAGAGAATTGTCTCAAGACAGATGAAATGGTGTGTGTAGCCAAGGGCCTGGCTATCTCAAGGCCCACTTGCTGGATAAATTTTCCTCTTGCCAATGGCAGAATTGTGCAGGCAGCACACATTCAGACAACCTGTCTGTACACCCCACCATGGCAGGGAAACCTCTGGGGCAGCCACACATGCAACTAGAAGCAGTTTAGCTGAGACCGGGCACTAGAACATTAATAAGCTGGTAAAAAGCTGCTGCCTCAGCCTCCCACAGAGGAGAGAAAGGAAAGAACACACCCCACTGCATTCACTGCCACTGCCAAATAAAAAGGCTTTTAAATGTATAAACACTGCTCTGCTACCAGAACTCAAGAAAAAATTCTAGGAAGGGTCTTCATAATGTTTGGTTGCAAAAACAGTAACCCAGGTCAGGTTCAAGTGACAGGCAAGGCAAAGAGAAGCCCCAGGGAGTTCAGTAACCATAAAGGGAACAACTGCACATTAAATGAGTTGCATGATTTGAATCAAAACAAAAAAAAGTAAAACCTTTTTATTCCCCATACTGAGTGCAAAAAGAGAAACAAATAAAAACATGACGTTTAAAGACTTAGGAAACCAAAACGTTTGTACAGCCCTAGTGCTTAGCCCAGGACATAAGAGCACATTTCCTAAATAGCACTGTGTAAATACCAGCAGATACACCACAAAAGCACCAACAGGAACTTCCCACTGGGACCCCGCCTGTCCCTGGCAGGCACTCACAGCCCTGAGCTCTGCCCCCCACTCAGCTCAGAGCAGGCCCACCCTCCAACCCATTCAGTGGGCAGCTGAGACCTCAGAATAGGGCACTGACTTCCTCAAGCGTGGTGGACAGCTCAGCATACCTCCTTCTCCATTTCAGCGTATTCTTTGACTCTTTCAACAGCAACAATGTTGGTTTCCAGCTCGGATGACATGCGAACCAGCCAGTTCAAGTAAGCTGTAATCTGCAAGAAAGAAAGAAGTCAGAGAGCACTTTACACTAAACAGGTTACCTGCAATAAATGAAAAGCACAGAACAACCAAAGCATTGCAATTTCATGGACTGCACAAACACAGGCGAGATCTTGACTGATCAGTGCTGGACAGGAGGAAAGCCTGAACACCTTTAAGATGCAGGGGATGAGACACCTTGGCCACATCCCCTCCCACAGGGAAGGCACAGAGGAAACTTCCCAGCATCTTCTCAGGTACTATTTGTAGTTATTATTTTCTATGTTCCTTATATTAGTTTTCCATGCAAAGCCATATCAAGGTTCTGACTTTCTGATGCAGTCTAACAATTCAGAGGTTTTTCTCTTTGTAAAAAAGGCACATGTACCTGCAGTGAGTAGGACACTGAGAGGCCAACCAGCCCCGCACTGAGTTTGTTGCGTGCAATCACTGCAAACAATGCTGCAAACAGGACAATGCAGTTCCCCACGTACTCCAGACGGACAGCCAGCCACCTGCAAGGCACAAAAACATCTCTCCAGTACTTCACCCACAGAGATCAGGAATGTGGACAACAAATGGTCTGTCACACATCTTTTTTTTTGTAAGATTAATAATATGGCATGTGTGTCCTGCTAGTGACACAGGCACTGCAACATATGTGAGGTTCTGCTTCAGCAGCATGTGAACCTAGAGGCATCCAAAATTAATGAATCTTTCACGTGCATAAATTCCTGTCTTAACTACAACTGCTTTCTGAACACTGGGATCAATAAATCAAAACTTTTAGAAGAATATAAGCCAGAAGTAAGGCAGGAACTCTCAGAAAGATGAGAGATTCAGAAGTAATTTTAATTTCATCACAGAAGTTTAAACAAAACATCTCTGAAACTGACTTATCCACACAGGCCTCCTTCTCCTGGACAAGTATGCCAAGAGCTGTGACTGATAAGGAGCACAGCAGCAGATCCACGTCCTCCCCAGATAACTGCTGTTCCACTGTTACCTGTTTGCAACAATGCTTGGATAATAAGCTTTCTGATTCTCATCCACCTTCATGTCATTCTGCTTGATGAAACGTTTCTGCTCCTCAAAGGCTCGGATGACGCTGACTCCCAGCAGAGTCTCGTTGAAGTGGGAGTACACAGGAGAACGACTGACAGACTCGAGGCGCTTGAGCTGCCGCGAAGTGGCCACATAAAACCTCTGCAAATCAGAGCACGAGAATTATGGTTACATCCAGATGGTGTCTGGAAAGACGAGGGGAATCATAAATAGTTCCTGCCATCTGGGCTGTGAGTCACAGACATTCAACTCGCTCATGGAAATACACACCTCCTCCGACACCTTTAGGCCTAAAGACCATTGCATACATTCTGCTGCCTTTAAACAACGGTCAATCAAACCATCTCATGCCAGAGCCATTTTCTCCTCTTTCTTTTACCAGCAAGTTTAGTTCAACAGTGTAAAACACACACATCACCACCTTTAAGGTTTACTAATGGAGCCAAATGGATTTACTAATTGAAGAGCCAAAGTCAAACCCCAGCTGTTCTGTTCGATCTGTGCAGGCTCTACCAGTTTCTAGGAGTAAAGCCAGAGTGAAGCAAGCACACTCTGCCCTCACAGGACAGAAGTGAAAGGCTGCCATCCACTCTCTTGCTCTGCAGATGATAGTCTGATGAAACAGGCACATGAGCAATACAGCCCCCCCTCTAAAGGCTACTCTCATGTTTGGAAAGAAGTTTTGGAAAAGCCCATATGTTTTCCATATTTGGGCTCTGAGCAACAAGCTGTACAAAATTTGCCACAAGATCTAATGGTATTTTTATAAAGTATGTATTAAAGGATTTACTTCTGCACAGAAGTCATTTTACACTTGACAAAGGAAGGAAATGCTGTGCTAACGTCAGATTATCAGTAAACCATGCAAAGCACAGTCAGTCAAGCATGACTCAAATCCAACACATTAAAATCCTTCGTAGTGCAGAGTAAGAACTGTCTTAAGTAACAGAGGATGTGACTGCTGGTCCTGGTTCCCCCGGTAACACCCTTTACCTGCACGAACAAGTAGACCAGTCCCAGGGGTGGAATGATGACAGCAGCTATAGGTGTGGCCAGCAGAATGACGATACAAGCCCCGATCACGTTAAATGTGGAGCCCATGAACATCTTGATGATGGGTGGAATGGTGGAGTCGATGGTGTCTATCTCCTTGGAGAAACGGTTCACGAGGTTCCCACTGGGAGTGCGTTCAAAGAAACTCATTGGAGACCTGAGGACATTGTGCAGCAGGTTAAGGTGCAGGTGTCGTGATGCAAATATTCCTCCTATTGACACAACCATTGAGTAGCCAAACACAGCAATACCTAGAAAAGGAGACTCATTTTTAACTGCTGCCACCTCTCACACAAAACATTTTCCTCATGTTGTCATCATTTAGCATTAGCACGTCTCTTTTACAATAATCCTGAGAACCAGGGTTCACTTCAGGCAGACTCAGCAAATACATTTTTACTTTTAAAAAAAATAAAATCAGTGAAAACATCACATTCCTTTCATGGAAGAAGTTGCTTCTCCATTACAAAAATTTGTGTAATATTTGAACACTTTCCCTGAGTAAAAAAAATCACTGAATTTTCACTTGCCATTTGTTTTTTGTTGTGGCATTTTCATGCCACTTCTGAAGTGGGGTACCTGGGGCGTTGGGTTTCACAGCAAACAAACTCTAAACCACAAAGAGGACACGAAACAAAACATCACTGAAGCAGCCTCCCCACAGTGCCCTGGATGGAGCCACAAGCAGCCAGAGCAAACCCCAGCCAGGGCAGCTGCAGGGAGGCAGCCCAGCCATGGTCTCTGGTGACAAACTGCCCCTGCACACCAGGCCAGCACAGGCTGCTGACAGGCCAAGGGGCCACTTCTCACATCAGACATTTTGTCACAATTCTGGTTCATCAGCCAGCAAAACAGTTCTCACTTTGTACAAATGAAAGAAAAACCACATTTACTAACTGAATAATTTTATAGGTTGGTTTTCTTGGTTTTTTTTAAATCTTTCTACAAAAACCCACACTCAAATCCTTAACAAAATGCTGCTGCAGGCACCAAGAGCATTAGAAACACTGGATCAGCAAATCTTAAAAGACACAAGACCAAGCAAACCTTGAGAAATCCCCAGTGCTCCATATACTCCCAGTCTGAGAGTTGTGTTCTGCTGAGTCCCATTGATAACGGGATCGTCTGTCCATAAACTCAGCCAGTAGTTGGAAGCCAAGGAGGCTATATGATTACACATAAAGAGGAAAATGGCCAAGAAAGACATAAAGAGTCCAATTGCTTTCATGTAGTCCCAGTACACTGTCGCCTTTACCTAAAGACAGAAGACAAAAAGAAATACTCATTTTGCAGCTAAGTTTCAAAACCAGCAACTCTCCCTTCTCCAACGCCTATTTAAAGTCAGTATCCCTCCATCAGGCCATGAAAACACAGCAGCTGCACTCTAGAGAGCCACTGCTTGGGAACACATGCTGCAAAGCATTCTGTGGAGACATGCCAAACCCAACATCCCCTCAGGGCAGGCACACATCATCCTTCCCCTGTCATCCAAGGGAAGGGAGGAGTAGGGAGGGAGCTGCCTGAAGTAACACAGAGCATCAGTAGCAGAGCCAAAAACTTCACTGAGGAGTTCCAGTTTCTGGCTCTCTCTTTGTACCACAAGATTATAAAGCCTTTAAACCAACCCTTGCTCCACATGGCCTGTATCCTATGATCTATCTTTAACCAACAACAAGCAATCCAAGCTTGGATTCAAGCAACATTGCTAGGAGGTGTAACTGCCACTTTCTCAGGAACCTCAGTCTCAGGTTTCTCAAAAAGCCCTGGGTGTCCTGGGATTAGATTCTTATGTCTGCAGTGGAAACTTGGCTTAAATTCATCTGAGTCAATTGCAGCTCCTTATGCTGAAGGGCAGTTTTCATTAGGTCACCTGATTTGCCACAACCTCTCTCCAAGAAATAGCTGCAAGGTTTTCATTTCTCCTTCTAAACTTTGATGTGGTCAGGCCCATCATCTCCCACAGAAGTTTTGTGTCGACTTTCTTTCCGCAGGCAAACGTGGGGCTCAGGTTTGGGAGAGAGGGCACAGCAACACTTCCATCAGGTATTACACAACAAGCAGCAAGTTCAAGAAATCACTCAGCCCCTTCTCACTCCAGTTACATGGTCTTCAGAAGTTATTTTCTTCTGAAACAGATTTTTCCCAAAACTGAAAGAGGGCACAGGAAGTGGCAACTGGAGACCTTACCCTCCCAGTCTTTGCTGTGTCAGCCTCCGTCAGTTTCCAGGAATTCTTCTCGGCAAGTGGCTTCTGCAGCTCTGCTGTGCTGCTCTGGTGCTGTGGCTTCCCCGTGTCTCTGCTGTATGTTGAAGAGTTACTGAGTTGCCTGTTTGAAGACATTTATTTCTCAGTCTTAGCTTGACATAGGACAGGTGTTTCTCTCACAACTAAGCTTTGGCAGTGCACAGCTCCAAGTCAGTGGTTTACACTCCTATGGAGATGTCCCCACCAGCCATCACGGGGCCAGAGGGTCACTCGAGCCTCCCTCCTCCCCTCAGTGCACTCTCCTTGGGGCCCTGACAGCACTCGGTTCATGTGCAAGTAACAGAGTCGACAGATAAACAACTCCTGGTTGCACAATCACACTCTAGAGTAAAAAATACTTTGTGACCATCAAGAGCAGCCTTTCCAAAGCCCATCATCAGCACAGCAGCAGCTGGAGTGCAAATAGGGTACCTGTGCTCACCTCAGAACAGGGCATTTAACTCCCAGGCACTCGTTAGCTTCCAGCATACAGCGTCTCTAGAGCACCTTAAGAATAAGGCATAGACTAGGAGATGGTTTTGGAAAGGTATAATCAGAGTGACTGCAAGCATAATAGCAGCTGCATCAGGTCAGACTAAAGCTCCCTTGGCACCTCATCCCACCCGACAGCAGTCGGATGCAGAAGCCTTGGGAACACACACCAAAGCCGGACCAGCCAATAAAACACTCTCCCTTTTATGCAAGCCAAACCCACAATATCCTGCTACAACACAAGAGTTTCTTCACATGGAAAGAATATCGTGAGAGCTGTGTGTGTGCAGACACGAATGTGCAACAGTCTGTACCAGCCTGGAGTGGGGCTGCAGGGGCAGCTCCCAGGCAGACAGAGACTGAGCCCACCCAGTGCAGAGATCCACCTTGCATGGACATGAGCAGTGTATTCCCACCAGCAAACCTCGTCCTGCTCAGCCAGAGAGGGGCCTGGATGAGGCCACGTGGTGCTGTGTTTATGTGGGTGCTCCAGGTGCCTGCTGGAGCACTTCCTCCTGCTGGACCTGGAACCACAGAGCAGCAGCAGCTTTGCCTTTCTCAGGCTGCTGGATCCAGCATGATATATTTTCCTCTAACAAATACCATAACCATCAAATTACTGTTTATCCACATCTGAGTGACTGGAATGAAAGGATGGGGGGCAAGAGGAAGAAAAAATTAAGGAGAACACACACCTATGCATCAACTTTCCAGGTGCTTCATTCACAAGGACTCCATTTTCTATAGGCTTGCCTTCCTTTGCAGATGGACTATTTGTATCTGAGAGGGTGAAAAAGTAAAAGTAAACATGAAAATGGTTAAGCAAAGAGACACAAGCATTTCATTTCAATCCTAATTGCCAGCTGCAGTCTTAATACGCAAAGAAAGTAGGGAACACAAGGATTTACAGATAATAACAGAAAATTGACCAGGTGAACAAATCAGTTTAGTTCAACCCCCAACAGGGTTAATTGCCAAGACAGGGAACATTCATTTTTCTAGCAAATGTAGGTCAGTAATAATAATGTAATACAATTACGAGGACATACTTTATGTTCAAGCATGCAATACCAAGTCATGTGACCCACTCCATGGAAACCCAACACTCCAGCCACTCCTTTTCAAACCACAGCTTCTACACAGTTGGTTTAAAATTATTTTTATTTTAAAATGCAATGAGAAGACATTCTGTAAATGATGGAGTGAAGCTGTAAGAACAGCAGGCATATGCTAGTAACTTTGAGTCTTCCTGCAAAGCTGAGCAGGAAGAAATGTGCAAAAGCCTGGTGTTTTGGGCAACTGTAGGGAACAGGTGACTTTAAGTAAGAGATCTTTCCATGAATTGTTATCCCACAACATCCCGCTTGTACCGAGATGCAGCACACTCCAGAAAACCTGTCAGCTTGAAATATTAACCTTTTTTGAACAATTTAATTCAGTGTAATACAGTGCCGTGAGTAAAACTTCTAGTTTCAGGTTATGTCAATGTTCCTTATAAAAACCAAATGTCTGACTCCTAAAATGTTAATTGTCAGTAAACAGAACTCTATTTTGATGTATGAAAGTTAACTCGGAATTTGCAACACAAAGTTTTGCATTTTTAAAGGATCTATGCATAGTTTATGCAAAGATACCCACCCGAATATATTCAAAAGATATTCAGGAAAATTTGTGTAGATCTAGAGTCTGACGATTTCATGTTTTTATACTAAAGCATAGATATGCATAAAAACAGATCATCAACACATTAACTGTGGACTGCTTCCCCTTCCAGTCTGCAAACTGAATATTGGCTCATTACTCTAAAGACCCAAAGATAAATTGTTCAGCAGGATCTTAAAAAGACAAAATGCAGAGAATGGGAAAAAGTTCAATTACTTAGTTCTTATTTATATTAATAAGGACCAACGAAGATGGGACTGCTAGTTATTTTAAGCACTTGACAGCATTTGTTTTGAAAGGTTCCCATATGAAAAACAGCAAGCATTCCAGCGACATACTGCTTTAGAATATTGCTGAAGAAAACAAAACCACAAATAAGCCATCCTCCCCTAAAAGCTCAAATTTGATTTCATGTTGTAGGCTACAAAGATTTCTTGCTTATACTGCATTTAGCTCTGAGAACAAGAAGCTCAAGACTGCCATAGTAAATCTGACAAATGCACTTAGGGTATAAGCCCACTAATGAGGGTTCTGCAGAAAAAAGTACCCAGAAATAATAAAAGGGAACAGCTGTGAGTACTGAATACACATCTGAGAACAAAAGGGACCCTCAGGGCTCAATCCTGAATGACACTTCTCCTGGTACACTCACGACATTTCTGGGTCCAGGGTGCATCTCGTGGAAGCCTTTGAGACACAGAAGTGCTGCTGCTGAGTTACCTACGAGCTGCCACACCAACTGCTGCAGCTCACACAAACAAGGACATGCAGACCATGCAAATACCTTCTACTGTGCAGATAAAATTCTTCTAATAATGACTCAGTCTCTTGTAAATAAACTGCAGCTACTCATATTACTCCCAGGCAAGCACTAATACAAAGCCACATGGCAAACAGTTACCTGTTTCCAGAGGTTGAACCGTTCCTTCTAATGAAGGATCTGACTCTAAAAGCATATATAATTAACTTTTTTCCAGAACACACTCTACCATTTTCAATCTTTACAACCACACATCCAAGTAGAATAACCTAAACCACAAAACCCAAGGCAGAATCAAATTTGCTGAAATGGACCTATTTTTAATCCCAAGCCACAAACAATTTTCCCAGACAGAGAAGAAACCCCATGAAGCTGAGGATGGGAAAGGCAGCAGCAGTACAGCACACAGGCAGAGGTAACCCTCAGGAATCCCAAAGCTGAAAAAGTCTGGGAGGCAACAGGGACCAGAGCTGCAGCCAAACCTCAGGGGCTGGGTAGGAGGAGAGGCTTTCCCACCCTTGGAACAGCAGATGTATTCCAGCCAGAAAGCACCAATCCACAGTGTTCTCAGGCTGCCAACACGGAGCTTCAGACACAAGGGAGCCTCCCTTTGAAAGTGGGTGTGCAGATTCCCTCCAGCCAACTCAGTCTGACTCCCACCACAGACTACTCTGTCTATCCAAGAGCCTGGGATTCTTAGCATTAGTGACCTTTACACATCCAATAAATACAAATATTACCCCTATGAATCAAGACAAAAAATGCCTCTACTTTTCACTTTTTACCATCGGCAGAAGATCACTTGACTAGAATTGATGAACAAATTTGCTGCAAATAGGCCAACCCTGTGATACAGCAATCCCCTCCAGATCACCAGGGTGGTACTGAAGTCAGAAGTGCTTCTTATTAGAAAACTGCAGAGAACCATGGCAAAAGATAAAGCACTGGCTCACTTTCTAAAAGAAAATTCAGTAATTAAATGGAAAAATAAAGTAATTTAGTTTAATGAAAAGTATTTCAAAACCTACTTTTCCACGTTTGAAAATGGGAGGAGACAAAGACTAAAAGAACAAGGCTATTAAATGAGGCAAATCTTCATAATAAAGTCAACTTGTTAACTGCCTAGGGAAGCACAGAGAAAGTTAATTTGCCTACGAATTTCGCATATGCTGAAGACTGCAACAAGTCTGACTGTGCTCAAAGAGCTACAGAAGCACCTACAGAAACACAGAGAAGTTAACCTGATTCTGCTTCCCCAGAATCTCTTCTCACAGTGCTTCCCACAGTGAGACACCCACCCATGCAGCACTTGCTGTTTAGAGCCTCCAACCAAACCAGCATCCCAGTCTGCAGAGCAACAACTGGGACTACCACGAGACCCTTCCAAGAGGAATGCTAGCCCACAGCAGGGCAGCCTGAGCTTGAGCCTCGAGATGGCAGACCATGCCCAAATCCAGCTCCTTGGAAGAGGGAGCCAGGAGAAGATGCCACCTTGCACAGGCAGGAAACAAACCCTGCCCCCTCACAGACTCCAGGGGTAGTTTGGTGCCAGCCTGGATCGTGGAGCTTTGGAGAGCAAGGCAGACCATCACAGCCCTCCCACAAGCAACTCTGAGATGAGCACCAGGAGCAGCTCCTTGCCAAAGGAAGCCCTTCAACACCTCTTTAACACTTCCCAGCTGCATCAGTGCAGGTAAATGGCACCATTTCCATTTTCCCCGATGGACACATGAGGAGTACACCAAAAAACACCTGTGTTCCCTCTAGGGAATGGGGAGGAACCAATCCTTTTCCAAATGGAAGATGAAGCGAAAAGCAGGCTCAGGCCCCTCCTTGTTCCCTAAGCCTTGTCTGCAGCACTCAGCATCTGCTACCAAACACGTCAACAACTTCACCCCAGCCAGCACAGTGCAGGGGTTGCTCGCTCTTCTCAGCAGGAGCGTCAGGAAATCACCACAGGCGAGAGGGAAGAAAACAGGCTGGAGGCAAAGACTAAGTTCCCCTATTAAAATCCAATACCGCAGCTGTCTGTAGATAAAAGAAAAATAAATCTAAAGCATATTCCTGCACCAGTGCAACTCTACAGGTGTTTTGTAAAGCAGAAGCAGGAGTCAAGGACAGCAGCTAGAACACCGAGCTGCTTCTTCCTCCTCCCCATCCCCAAAGGAATTAGCTGCATAAAGAAGACACATCTTAACAGAGACAGGAAGGGTGTATAAACCCCAGCTGGCTTTCATGCAGTCTCACTACCATCTGAATTTTGCACTGAGAGGAAATTTTATGACAGATCTGTTACACATTTTATTATTTTTAAGAAAGAATGTGTGTTTAACCTCACAACCTTCAACACCCTCAGGAAATAAGCACCTCTACCTATATAGGCAATCACAAGAAATAGTAATTTCTTTTAACTGTCCTACCAGTACTACTGTTTTTCTTTTAACAGGACTCCCTTATTAACATGACAGACACCAACAGAGTTTATTTGTGAGCTTACCACTGTTCTCCATGGTTTGTTCAGCATTAGCATATGTACGAAGAAACTCAGCAAAAGCCCCATCTTGCTCCAGCAGCTCCTGGTAGGAGCCCATCTCAGAGATTTCTCCATCAGTCATTACCAGAATTGTATCCATCTGAGGCAGATAGTTGACTGCGTGGGTTACCAAAACCCGAGTCTAAAAGGCAAAAGAGAAATAAAAGGTTTCTATCATCTCAGATTAGTGAATACCATGGTTGGACTACTGCTCTTTACAGCTTGAATTCTGTGTATAATAGAATAGTAATGAGGGACAGGCATGCAGCACTTTTAAGAGAAAATAGTCTTGATTTTTCCATTAAATAATTTTGAATTACAGAAACCAAAGCACCTTTCACAACAAAAATCTCAGTGCTTTATAAAAGCCCACTAAAAATTGCAGAAGGATACTTTCATTTTTGAGACGTTAGAAACAAAAGCCTAAATATGCAGCTTTGCAAACTTGGAATCATTTGAACTCAGCCAAGAGAAAGCATTCTCTAGAGACATATATAACATACTTTATTTTTCAGGATTCCTTTTGGTCCAATAACTTTTTCAAAAATATGTTTCCCAACATGAGCATCAACAGCTGACAAGGGATCATCAAGTAAATAGACATCTGCATTGCAGTAAACTGCCCGAGCAAGACTGACTCGTTGTTTCTGTCCTCCAGACAAATTCACACCCTGAGGAAACAAGAAAACATGATCCTTTATTTACAGCTGAAAGAAGATGTCTTGATACAGTTTACGAACTACACAAGTCATAGGTGGTTTATTTAAATTAGAGGAATTTCAACGTTGCATGAAACAGATCTCCACAAATAATTTCATTACCACAACAGCATAAGCAATCAGTCACAATCCTCCTGGCAGGAAGCACATCTGTTCTGTTCTCTCTGACAGTGAAGGGCTAGCCAAAAGAAAAGAGTTTGCTGGTCTTATAAAGCAATGAACCCTGAGTGACCTACCTAACGCTGTACATTCAGAAGCTACTTTTCTTCTCAGCTGCATTTCTGCACCGCTGCCTCTGCTTTAAGAAGCAAACTCTGTTCACACTCTACAGCGTGACTGGCCCGCTGACCAGGGAGGGAGATAAAGCTGCACCTCTGCCGCCTGTGGGGCTGCCAGTTGTGGGGCCAGCTGGGAGCTACAGCCCGCTGGAGGCAGCGGGCAGAGCCCAGTCACAGCCGCCGAGAGCCCGCACACGCCCTGGCAGCGCCGGGCACGGGGCAGGGGGTAGGGGGCACAGGGCAGGGGGCACGGGGCAGGGGGCA
>VXAZ01010260.1:1104231-1134524 GCA_013399875.1 Gymnorhina tibicen
GGCACGGGGCAGGGGCTCTCACAGCACAGCACCCATGCAAGCCGGAAATCCCACACCGCGCCCGCTTCGGGAACCCAGGGCCGCAGCTGGGGTGAGGGTTGTTTTTGTGAATTGTGGTTCGTATTTTTGGGGTGCAGGTTGGGGTTGGAGGGGCGTGTGCTTGTTTTTAATGAAACTGAAGCGTTCAGAA
The DNA here is from genome assembly GCA_013399875.1 of Gymnorhina tibicen. Lineage (NCBI taxonomy): Eukaryota > Metazoa > Chordata > Aves > Passeriformes > Artamidae > Gymnorhina > Gymnorhina tibicen. Next base: position 1,104,422 of record VXAZ01010260.1, read on the forward strand.
GATTTTTCTCTTCCTGTTTCAATATATTTTTCTGCTCTATGACCATGGCAACTTAGAGACAATTAAAAACTGTCAGTACAAGATGGTTTTACATTTCTAACTGAGGACAGGTTTCCTCCCCTTTGAGGCTTAAAGTGAAGGAAAACACACTGTTCAAATCTGCCTCTTACTCTAGAGGATTTCTGCTCTGAATGTTTTAAATTCAATACAACTTCGAGATAAAGTAAAGTAGAAGTCACACAGCCTTAACTACAAGCGATAGCACTGTTATGGTGGAGTGGGCATTGAAATACCTTTTCTCCTATTTCTGTTTTGTCTCCTGAAGGAAGAATCTCTACATCAGGCAGCAGTGCACAAGCCTCAATCACACGCTTGTACCGGCTCTCGCTCATCTCCCTTCCAAAGATAATGTTATCTTCCAGAGTTGCATTTTGGACCCAGGCTTGCTGAGGAACGTAGGCTACAGAGCCCTGCAAGAGAAGTGAAGTTCAGTACTTTAGACTGAGAGTCTGCACAGAGAGTCAAAGCACAGCAGGGCTTTGTGAGGCAGGCAGTGCTAATCACTTCACAAATTACCTACGGTCATTTCCAAACAAAGTACTTCTTGGGCTACCGCCTCCTCCTAAATGTTATTTTTATAATCCTCTCTACAAGTGACTGTGACAAAGGGCATTGGTGGAAAATAACGGACTTCAAACAAAATACGATTAACATAAACCTGGAGGAAACATTTGTTTAGAGAACGTTTGCACAATTACTGCATGTCAAAAGTCATTACTTGTTTCATCTAATTATAAATTATGTTCTGCACAAAAGAGCTTAATCTGGAATGCAAGTGTTTAACAAATGCACCCCTGCCAAGAGATTTCTGCAGAAAGCAGAGGAAGTTGTTTTCACATAAAAGTCACTTCAAAGGAAGAGACTGAGATAATGCAGAGTATTTTGCTTTGAGTATCAGTTCTGCCTTCTCTTTCTGCACTAATAATTAGTGATTCAGATCTCAACTACTTTATTTTTCCACAACAATTTTGGAGGTGGCCAAACCTACAGACTTTCAAATGCAACATATTTGTTTTGCTCTTAAAGTAATTTTCTTTCCAGGTCACTTTTTTCTCTGTTAGCTCTGATGTCTAAGAAAGAACAAACTGCACCAGCAGCTTTTCTCCCATGTTCAGGTATCTGGGTGCACCCTCTCTCCTTGTAATTCTCTGATGTCTGAGAAGGTTGAACCCAACACTGCTCTTCCTCAGAGAATATGTAACAAGGTCTCCCCATCTCATACCCAGCTGCTAACAAGACTCACCAGAACACTCATCTTTGAGACCTCCATTATTTTATTTGGCTAAATCTGACACCAACAGCTTTGGATGCTGTAGGGTCAAGGCTTAGCAGGCAATTACACAGAGCAGGCTAAGCACATACATGGTTTGCCAGGAAATCAGGCTAAAAAGTGCTTTCATTGGAAAGGCTGTCTCCTCCCTCTTCACACCACTTGGAAACCTAGGATCCCTCTGGCAATACCCACAAATAGCTGAACAATTCTTCGGACATGTCACACCTTGACAACCACGTAGCCTTCCTTTTTGTCCATCTCCCCCAGTAATGCAGACAGCAGTGAAGACTTTCCACAGCCAACTTGACCAACAACAGCCACCAAGGAGCCTTCAGGAACAGTGAAATTAATGCTGAAATAAAGTGCACACAATTCAGCCTTGCTTGCTGGGACAGCCCAGTAGCTAAACAATCACTTGAACTGCCCATCTAAAACCAGCTGCAATGGAAACACCCACTGCAAATACTGACTCAGCACCGAAACTGTAACTGTGTGAAAATCCAAACCTCTCATTCAGGAAGCACCCAGTTCTCCTCATATTTAGAACATAGCATCTTGATACGTAATTAGTCAAAAGGGGAAGAAAAAAGAAAGAAAAAAGCACTGTGACCCAACCTTGCCAAGACTTCTCTCAAGTGTTCTATGAACACAAATGTAAATACAGCATTTTTGTCCCAAAGAATTTGCCATTTAAGGCCCAAGAAAAAGCAGCCAAAGTTAAGGAAGGGAACAGGTCACAGGGAAGACACAGCTTGCAGCTGCACCGCCGTTTGCTGTCTGCAGCCCGGGATCAAGGATAGCAGAGAACAGCGAGAGCCAGGCTGTGAAATGCAGCCTGAGGACACGGGCAAACAGGAGGGACTGGAGCTGACTGCAAGGGGCTCACCTGGCTGCATGCTCGAGATGGAGCTCACCCCCCCGCAGCACAGAGCAAGAGCCTGAAACCATCCCCTGCAGCTCTCTGCTCCAGGCCCCCCGTCTCTGGCCAGCCCCCTTCGCACACTCCATACATGCAATAAACTGTAAACCCCTCTAGGTCATGAAGCCCCAATTTAAAAAAAAATATATAGAGCTGATGTTATTTGTTCTCTTTCTTTATGGCAACAAACTCTTCTCCACTTGTACTTCGTCATCCAAATACACATCGTTTATGATGCAGCAAGATTATGGGGTGGAATGAAGGGGGCCAATCCTTACCTGTTCAACAACGGAGGATCAGTTTTGGCCCAGCTAAACGTTGCATTCTTCACAACAATGCATCCTTCAGCTGCAAAGAGAAAACTCAGATTTATAAAGTACCAATGCAAGCAGCTAAATTGTGTGCTCTGGATCCTGCCACAGAAATCAATCCAAATACACACGGGCAGAGGTATAAAGCTATTTTTTCAGAACAACAACAACCCACTGCTTACCAAAAACTTGCTTTTACTGAATTTAGCAAGACAGCGGAGGTTCCAAGTTACCCTTGCTCAGGAACCAAGAGGTACATGAATGTCAGCTACACAGAGATACTAACTAATTCAGCTGCATCTCCAGCACTGCAAAATCAGTTGTGGAGAGGAAAGAAACAAGCTGAGAAGGAAGAAGAACCTTTACATAATTTTCATTTTACAAACTCCCTTCTCTGTTTTCTGGCTTAAATTCATCAGTGAAACCCACCAAAAATGCAATAAATTTGTTATAGAAAGCAAAAGAAAGCACCCAAAACCTGTACAGACTAATTTGCAACAGGCAAAGAAACTCACCCTCTTTGATGGGACCTCTGACTATGCTGTCAGGATCTAACTCTTCGTGAGACAGGAACACCCTCAGGCGCTTCAAGGAGACACTGGCCTGCATGGAAAAAGGATGCAAAGCTATTTATATTCTGCTTGTTACATTTAAGTGCTCACTGTTCTGTGCCACATACACGTTGTATCATCATTATGCACTCCTAATCCCTCCTTAAATCCACTGCATAGTTGCTTGGGTAGTCATCAAACTTTCACTTCCCAACCCACAAGAAATATGGGTGATGTCAGGAACACCCACCCACCATAACTGGGATTATTTCACTTGCACAGCACTTAACACTCAGGAACTGCAAGGCCCCTTCCAGAGGTGGCCAAATTTCCCCAGTGGTCATTCTCTAAGCAGGGGAATGTAATCTTTCCACCCAGGGCCTCCTTCTGCACAGAAACACCTGCTAATGACTGAAGTCTTACTTCTACTATGCTGCTGATGACCATAGGAAGCATGTTCAGTGGAAACCTGAGGATGTTGAATAATGCCAGAGAAACAAAGGCCTTCTGAGCATCCAAGATGTTGTTCTTGTCTATCGTGACATACACAGCAAACGTGGACAGGGCGACCTGAAACAAAGGGCAAGGGTTACAGCGAGGGTAACGTGTCTGAAAGCCACCCACCCAGGGGTACACAGTCTGACAACTGCAACCAGAAGACTGTAAATCAAAGAAACAGGAATGTTCTGATAACTTTCTTGTTCCTGACAACACTTTTTGCAAAACAAACATGATTTAAATCTGCTGTTGTAAAAAGAAGTTGATGGCTCCTCTTGGAAAAGTGGTAGGTGCTCACTTTCTTCACATAGCAAAGGCGAAACCACAAATGTCCCAGGTAGGACACACTCCTACACAGTAGGAGAAGGTAGGCAGAGATCACTGGTCTTTTTTCCTGATCTCTATCAGTTTTAAGGCACTCCTCATAGTATCAGATATTGACCAGTAACATATATTGACAGAAGAGTTAGAAGCACCCCAATACTAACCTATTTTATATTTATTTTATATATATAAGAGACTACCAGAACCCTAGATTTCCAAATACAGCCCACTTCATCATGGACAGATCATTTTCCAAGAAACTTGAAATGCTATTGCATTACAAAGATGAAGCCTTTTAGTAACTTAGTAAGCTTCTCTGTTGTAAACTGTTTCAGTTTCATACTGAACAAGAAAATTACACTGAACCATTTTAATCACAAATCCTAAGCTATAAAAATAATTCCAAAAATCCATATACTCCTTTTTTTTAATGTGTTGAATAAATTATAGTAAAATTAAAGCAAACTAAGTAAAACCAGACATTTATTTTCAGAGCTATTCCCTTCATGGTGTTTTCTTCCATTATAATATCACTCATACCTCAGTATAACACAAGATCCAGCAGCTTTTTCCCACAGACTGCCACTTAAGAAATCGAGGCAGATAAACTTCTGGCATCCCCCCCTCCTAAAAGACTTGAAATAATGAGCTCTCCACAGTCTCATCTCAGCACAGTATCCATTGAAGACATCAGTATTTCTGTTCAAAAACCTGGCTGCTATGAAGACGTGCACTGTTCTTGGCGCAGCAGCTGACTCAGCTGTGCCTTGTACAGGAGCTTGTTTGTACAGCCCTCAGTTTGGACAACCACATCCCAGGGAGAAAGCCCTCCCATGGAGATCAGAAACAAGACAGGGTCCAAAGAATAACCTCGCAAGCAGCATGCCTGCACTCTTGTGTTAGCAGCAATTAGTCTGAAATACACCCTCATCAGCACACACAGCAGGGGAGGTACTGCAGAACAAGTATCCCAGCACTGTTATTAAACAATGTTTTTAAAAACCCTAGCCATGGAAAGAGGGGAAGGAGTAGAGGAAACAAAAGTTTTGAATGTCAGAAGCGCTTTCAAGTAGGCACTTGCAATAATTTTTTCATCAAAACATACAAAAAAACCCCAAACATCCAAGAAACAAGATGTTGAAGAGCAGCCTTGCACTTCGGGTTGTGGCCCAGCGGCAAAGCTCCCGTGGAGCCAGAGCCACAATGCCCCATGTGTGCTGAACAGAGTACACGTTACACCAATCTGTCTTCTCAGGCTCCACAGAACAGCATCAGGGAGTCCACCTGCAGAGTTTTATTTAGAAATTTCATTTAATAATGTACTTCTATTACGATAATCTCGGACTTCTTTTAGAAAAGCATTCACTTAAGAATGCAGCTGATGCTTCCTACCCAGGGCACTGCTTCTCTGCCTTTCATCATGCCCAGAGCATAATGTAAACACTAAAAATGTCTGCAGGAAAGGAATCTGAGACTGGAAAGTACACTTAAACACCTTCAACTGGAACAGCACATATTTTATCCTAATGTAGTCATGGCTTTTAATTGCTTCTGCAGACAAGAGCAATGGCCCCTTGTTCTAATAGGGTCTGAAGCAATTTGGATGTGATCTCACTCTTCTCTCCCTTGTATTAGTTGAAAAGTAAGCTAACCACAAACACAGGAAGGATGTTTCGCATATCATGGATTTTTATTTTTTTTAAATAAGAATTTGAAGCTGTCTCAGGCTACACAATGGCTTTGCTTCTTCCACATTGTTCTTAAACAGATGCTGGAGAGCCCTGGCCAGAGACACTCCTGGAGCACAACATCCCATCCAGTCAGGAACTCTTATGTAAGGGCCTGCTGCTCTCAGAAACACATTGAAATAAGGGATTTTTTTACTCTCCTGAATCTGACCGTACATTTCATCCTAGGTTCCTCAAGTACTCTACCAAAAATAGGAGGGGATGCAGAGGAGGTTTTTATTTCCAATACTTTGGCCATTGACTTCTAGAATACATCCAACTTGATGTTACTGAGTTTCAGAGAAAACAGTGGTGCCTTTCCACAGAGAAGTGGACCCCTAAGTGTTCAATGACCCACCACTCTGGAGGGCATTTTGACTGAACTCATTAAAGCACAAAACCAAAAGAAGTCCTCAAGTGCTGCCTTGGAAGGCACAACCCCAAAAAGGAGAGAAGACTTCTAGATTTGTTTCACTTACCAAGAACGGAGCACAAACCCAAGTGAAGGTTGCCATTGCAGCAAGGTAAGCAGATTTTTTTAGGACTTGGAGTTCTTTCTGTCTGATCTCTAAAACCTTCTCTCTGAAGGCTAATTCCCAAGCATAAAGTTTCAGAACTTTAATCCCATTGAGAATTTCATTCATCAGCTTAATTCTGTTGTCTTTGCTCTTCATTTGAGCCACCTAAAAACAACATTGCAAAAAATAATTAACAGAGCACAATACTTGGCAGAACCTCAAAGTTCTGAGCTTTCTATTTTGCAATGGCAAATTTACCTCATTATCATCAAAAGCTTACTAGCTTCCCAAGCAGGAAATCTGAGATACTATCTGAACAAACAAATATGCAGAATTAACAAGACGTTTTAAACCAATTAAAAGAATGCTTCATGTAACTACAAATCCAAACCAAGATCAAAACAATTGTGGCACTGGTTTAAGTATGATTAGGCCTGCATTAGGGAGCCCTGGGATTCAGGTACAATATGCAGCTAAAAAATAAGCCACTACAAGATGTGCAGCTTGCATCTAACCTTAGACCAAACTTGATTTTGCTTCATTTTCAGCACTATCAATGGCTTTCTGATGGTGTACTTAGGCAAAAAGCTTTCCATTTAGCCATTCTTCTTCCATCTTCCTAAAATATTTTAACGAGGCAGTGCAAAGCTGAACTGCTGCTGACTCAGCACAGCAGCCAGCAGAACGCAGGGGCACAGCTCTCCAGACCCAGCGTGGCTGTGGCAGGCCAGGTGTCCCCCCTGCTCCCCTGGAGGAACCAAAGGCTGCAGCATGTTTTAATGAACTTCTAACTAAGGGTTCACTTAAACATATCAATCTTCTCTGACATTCAGCAGATTCAGTTAGCAGTGAAGTCTGTACCACAAAGCACGTGGTGGGGCTGTTGGAAGTAGTTTTTGCAGGAGAAAACTTGAGTTTGAGTCTACACTTATTTATGTGCACTCTGTAACAAACCGATCCCCACTAAAAAAATCAACAAGGGATCAAAACCAGCCAACAACTAGACTTCCCCTTCTTAATCCCTGCAGGAAACAAAAAAAAAAAAAAAAAAAAGGAAAAGCCACACATCCTGGAAATATGAATATTTCATTCATTCAGGTTCATTAGGCAGACAACAGTTTACATTTGCACTTTAGTTCTTAGGCAATTTAAAAACGGAACTAATTCCAATTCAATCACTCACAGACATCTCATGAAGCTGCCTAAAGGGCTACCTTGGTCATCACTGCTGCAAATTTTTAGACCATTATGTACAGATCAGCTGTAAGGCTGAAAAATGCATGAGTTTGTTTATTCTGAATACACAACACCTCTGACCTTTCTTTCCCTTCCCTTTTTTAAGGGATAGACAGAGGGATGGGAAAAAAATAAAAGGAAAAACCTCCAGGAACAAGCCAAAGAACAGATGTTTCTTAAGAGCACTATATAGAGGTGCTAACCTGATAGGTTTTTGTCTTCATTGCCATCACAGCATTTATTGGAACCAGAAGGATCATGACAGCCACACCTGCCAGCACTGAAGGACCTAAATTCTGCAAAGTACGTAACTGTAAGCATTTATTCAAACTCATTTTTCAAAATCTTGGCTCAAACCACTGCAGACACTACAGAAAATCATTCTGAAATAAGTTTTCAGCTTGGGGGAAGAAGAGGAGGATCAAGTAGGGGCTTAGGTTAATATCTATATACTTTGACTTTTGGAACAAACATACATTTATAGCCCCCATTTAGAGGTACATATAGATCAATCTCTCTCCAAATATCTCTCTATACACACACAAACATTTTAACACCTTCCACATTTTGGTGATTTGTCTGTTCTTCCGAAGAAGAATCGGCCCAGTGCTGTGTGAACTAGAAATAGCAAACATCTCATACGGCAACTCTAGAACCAAGAGCACTTTTAGTCAAATCCAGGGACAAGTGAGATACTCTAGGTGCTGCAGTGCCCCAAAAGATAATAGCTCCCCTCTGCATCCTCCCCACGTGAACTCAGATGTGAATCCAGAACCTCCTGCCTTCCCTCCTGACGGCAGTGACAAAAGCAGCTCTGAATGGCTTCCCAGTACACAGCACCTTCCCCTCACTGAGCTGTGTGTGGTCACAGACTCATGGAAGCAGCACACTGCCAAAGTCAAAGCAGGAAACAACACACAATGCTCACCTGCCACAGTAAGTACAGTGCTAGTATCACCTGGAGAGGTGCAGACCAAATCATGTTTATATAGGTAGCCAAGTCCATGAATCTCTGAGCATCCACAGACATCAGATTCACAATCTCACCCACAGTAGAAGTCTTCCTAGCAGAATTTGTGATAACAAGTGCCTACGTGCAGGTAAAAAATAAAAAACAATTAAAACAGCATGAGGACAGACTTAGTAATTTGCATTTTCTCCACAGAATTCAACTGCTTTACAGAACTGCTTCTTTAAAATTACAAGCAATCATTTTTCTCCTTCACATTCTGTTTACCCCATACACCTTGCAAAATTCCAGTTGTACCATTTGAATCAATCAGCTGAGTTTAAGCTAATACAGAATTCAAGTCAATAAGCTAACTTTGGGGTTAGGGCTGGTAGTTTGATTGCTTGGGGGTACCATTTACTAGGTTTGTTATGTGTTTTTGTTCTAGTATAAGAAGTGGAATCTTCATTTCTTGTGACACATTTTTCTCACACAGAGCTATCAGTCCAAAGCTTTCTAAAATGTTCCAGCTTATTCAAAGGTGAGGTGGCACTGCTGATAAATCCCAAACGAAGCTGTAAATATAGATGCATCTTAATTTCTGCACCAACTGAAGCACTGCACACCCCTAATCTAATGAGGCAAGGTTTCTTATTTGACAGTGAGAAGAAGCATATTAACTAGTAAATTAGAAAACTGCCCTAGCTTAAAGGCTTTTATTTATAAATTAGGCATGCTTTATTTCTATTAAGAGTTAGGAATCAGCATACCAGAGTCTCCTAACTTATTATTCAGACTTAAGTGATGCATTCCCACAGTCACAGATAGTGCACACTTGCAGTCACAGCAGTGCTGTACATCTAAAGAAACACCCACCTTTCGATAAATTACACCGACAATGGCTGTTTTGAGCCTCATTCCAGTTACAAAGCAAATATGAAAATACTGGTGAAGAATCAGTGTCTGAAGACAGGCACAAACAAACAGCAGCACTGTATAAAAGTAGCCTTGCCAGTTTGGGGCAGCTTTGTTTTTCACGAAGTTGAGCAGCAATCTGTGGAGAAAGAAATGAGTTCTCTTGATAGATGGAAAACAGAACCAAATGTCATGGTTACAGCCCTAGGTTATTCCAAACATTGTATGGGTCATGCAAGCACCTAAAGTACCAAACTTAGATAAAACACTTCAGCAAATTCTTAGAAACTGGAGATCATTTTCTATGAGCATACATCACTCCCTCCTCAACATACCAGTGAAACATGAAGTAACACATAGCTTACATGTACAGCATTCTCTTGGAGCTACACTGAAAAGTCTCCTACCCCCTCCAGCTGAAATACAACCACTTGCAGTTGCTTTCTTCTTAGCTCAAAGCAATACAAGCCCTCCCAGCCCCTCAGCTCTCTGCCACATCACATACTGTGATGTGTAGGCACAGAGTAAATTACAGGTTAGAACACTGAGTAAACTCTCCTGCTATTGTTGATTATGTTCCTGCCCTGCCTTCCTGGTGTTGAAAAGGAAAATGAGAAGTCAAGTATTTATTGCATGATGTTGGAATTTGAAAACCAATGGACTAAAATCATCTTTGCCCATGGTCTCTCCCTTGTATGACATCTCTTCCTCATTGTATCAGCTGAAGGCAAAGCAGCTTGGGGAATGAAATACCAGCATGTTTTAAATCCTGTTCACATACTTCTAATACAATAATAATGTATATATAGGTCTTACTTCAGAATTTCCGGGCCTGCAAACATCAAGAGATCATGTCCAGCTTTAAAAAGGAAGCTCATGAGAAAATATGGTCCAAAGGTTTTGTATAAAACCTTGAATAAAGATGCTTCAGAGCTCTTCTGAGATGGTTTTATAATCAAAGCTTCAACCTCTTCTGTGACATCGCCACTTGAGTCTCCTGATTTTTGCTGCTTTTTGGGCGCATACAACATGTTTAGTGGTTGCCTGGGAAAACATTAGGTATAGAATGTAGCCTTTATTCAAGCATAAAGCCAGCTGGAAAAATGTACACTATACAAATGAGATGTAAATGACCTTATTATGAGTCTTAGTAGTTTAACTGGGTTTTATTGTCAAACATTTTTAATCATACAACATAACTAAATGAACGGGCCGTTCAGAAGTGGCTTTCTTTGCTTGGATAGGTAACATTGCTGTAAATCTCTCCTGTAAGTCTTCCCTGGGCAATGAGGAATAGGGCTGCAACTCGTAAGCCTGAAGAGCAGAGGATATTATTATTCTCGAATCCAGTATGCTGAACTTTCATCGAAATCAAAGCTTCACTGTACCACCAGAGTTCAAAGACTGAAGTCAGATTTATGCCAAGACATCCCCAGTGGGCTGAACACATTCTTTTCTTACATCTGGCTTATGCTAAACGACACACTCTGAACTTCTGAGGACAAGCTGTATGGAAAACACACTGCCTAAGCAAGCACGCAATTTTCCTTCAATGAAAGGGTGCTCCCATTTGCTGCAGCCAAGGATGAGGGAAGTAGGATGGAGACTGCAGGCATGAAGTCTTTCTAATTTTAGTCATCTGGCTTAGGTGCTCAGACTCCCTATATAGTCAAAAGAAAGGAATAAGCTGCTCACTTTTACACCCTGAACTACACTCCCAAGGCTTCGCCAACTACAGAGGGAGCCCAAGCTCCTAAATTACACGACAGAAGTTTGTGTCCAAACATTCCCTCCTCGGGGAAAGAAACCCCACACATCAAAAGTCACAGTAAGAAGTTCTGGATCATGACAGACTAAGGGAAAGCCGATGCAGGTCTTCGTAAAGAAGGAGCACAGTGCCCTACTTGGTTCCTGCTCTGTCTGCACGTCAGGACAAACGCAGGCAGCCACACGGGCCTTACAAAAGCACATTTGGGAACAAATCACAAACACCTCTACGTAGAGGCTGAGTAACTCGAGCTTTTAAACCTCTGTATCTTGGCAGAACTGGAAGCCAGGATAACTTACCTCTTGGTCTTTGACCACTCTTTTGCCCAATTTCTAGCCAAACCTGGTACTACTTCCTCTGATTTGTCCTCTTTATTTAATGACCACAAATCCTTGGCTTCCAAAGGACTCCGATAACCCTGAATCATCAACCTGTATTAGAAAGAATCATCAACATAAATTTAAGAACACTAGAAATGTTTGTGTGTATATACAGAGATAGATACATAGATACAGTTGCATCCAGCCCCAGAACAGAGCCAGCTCTCCACAAAGATGCAAGCAAGCATTAGTGCCTGCAGCAACGCAGGTCCAGATGCTGAAACATAACATCCTCCTGGATGGGAGGATTAGACACCAAAACATCTAAGGATCCAGGATATGCCACTGAATTCAAATTTCAGGGAAAATAAAAGAAAGGATGAAGTGATCTCATTTGAAAATCAGCCAGGCACTTAATATTCCCATGCCTAGCAAGTTCCAAAATCTTTATTAGCCTTTAATTTCACAAAGCAATTCCTTTCATCTAGCTTTCTGTTGGAACTCTGGCCAAGTACCAGCCACAACTATACACCAGTATTATTTTACATGTTTCTATGTTTTAACTCACAAATCATACAGCATAATTAAAATTAAGTTAATGGGAAAAAAAGAGCCCATTGGACAAAAAGAGGTAATAGTTTTCAATGTCTTAACTTCTAAATACAGCAGATAATTTCTACCTTCTTGTATTTCCCAAAGAATATTTTTTACTATATTCTTTCATCAAACAAATATATACTGGCAATATTCAGAATTACAAATACCCTACAAAGGAAGTAAAAAAATATTAATCAAATCTGAAGAAAAAATTGATTTAATCTATGACACAGCCAACCAAAACAACCAAAATTATTGTTCCATGATTATTGATAATTTCACTCTAAAAGCAGGATCCCAAAGTGCCATCTAACTTGAACTGGTGCTTTATGCAGCAGCTTGATCTTACCCAGTGATCCACCAGAATGTGATTCTGGAGAGGAAAGAAGCACTGAACTCTGGACACGGATTCTAAAGGACAGAAAAAGAAATCAATCTACATACAAAGTGACTGATGCAGGGCCTAAAGAAACAAGCAATGCAGAAAAGATGTTTTTGAAATTCCTTTTGTTTACAGTATTTTTTTCTCACATTACTAAAACTTGCCATTTCTGCTGCTGAGAGCTTGTTCAGAAAACACAAGCACAGGGCTGTCAGCAGGCTTGGCCACTGGGACACAGGAATAGCAGTGCTCCATATCAACAACACAACAAACAGCTGAAGGAATTTTAGAGGCCAGTGCAGGCCAGACAGTCTCTCCAGATGTCATGTTCAGTGCCTACGTCAGTGCAAGGTACGCTACCATATGAGGGCACCAATATGTTAATTGGGTAGTTAATCATGAATGAAAAATTCAGTTCTCCTGTTCTAGCAGTGAAGTGCTGGGACTCCATTGACACAGATGCACAAATGAAAAAAATTTGTAAACTCCATAAAAGCATCCCAAAACACCCCTTAGGAGCCCTGCATCTCATTCATCAAATACGTATAGGAAACTAAAGTATCTATACTCAAGCAGCTCAGCCCAGCTACTTCAGTGCACAGCTCGCTCGGGTTCTACACCCAGCACAAAGGCTGGCTCTTTCAGCTGCTCTCCAGATTCATGTCCTCTCCTTAACTGGCTGGGTTCAAAGAGCATAAAGAAAGGCTGGGAGAATTTCAAAGGTATGAAAAATTAATTTGCTTGCAGAATTTCTGTGCAAATTTCTCTCTTCCCTCTTTCAGAGCTCTGAACAGCATCTAAGGAATGCTAACACTGCTCCTTGATGATAAAAACCACTGGTTTTATCATCAACTATGAAGGAAGCAACACTCAAATATTCTATCTACAGAAGTCACCAAACATCATGAGAGTATTGCAACTAAAACAGCCAGAGCCAAGTGTTTCAACCATTTGCATTTGTAACTCGTGTCTGTGCAGCCTGGCTTTTCGGGCACTGTGTTACAATCCAACTACACAAACACAGTCTTGCATCTTCTCTTTTCTCACAGAACCTTTTCTGCAACTTCTACAAGGAACAATAAAAGTATGCATCAGACAGATGCTTTTGTTTTTTGAAAGGGGATAAGAGTTTCACATTTCCAAAGTATTCAAAGACTTGCAGTAAAATGACTGCAAACAAACCCAACACCATCAATTAGTGAATAAATAAAAGTTTTTAAAGTCAGAGAAGGGGAAGGGGGCAAAGCTTTCAGCGTTCTGAAAGTCACTCCTGCTTTCCTGACAGATTTCTACTTCAGCAAATGAAGGGAATACTTTCAACTGCATCAAAATTTAAAAATACTCTGAACTTTTCATAAAACGCTGTATTGCCTTTTTCCTTTATATTTTTTTTAATCTATTTGCTGCTGGAAACTCTGAATTTAAGAGCCCACTAGGTCTTGTACTACCAAAAACTGAGCTTAGTTTGCATAAAGCAAAAGTTGAAAACATTAAAACATGTTAGATTACTTTTAAAATAATACTACTTTTGATAAAGTTGAATAGTTATCACACAAATAATTAATAATCCTACTGACTTTCATGCCAGATAGAATGAGGACAAGTTTTAACAAGTCTGGATTTATGTAACGTAAACAAGATGCAAAACACATTGTCTGACTTCTGTATACATCAGCATCTACATCTTAGAAATTTCACTGTAGTTTGCTGGCTTAAGTAAACATACACTAAAATTTTACTTAAGACTTACAGACATTTCTGGTTTGGAAACATTTGGCAAAAGGGAATAAAGCAAAATTTAAGGCTGACTAACATGACTTCTTTGCTCTTTTCCCCAACAAAACCAAAGGTTAAAATTTGAAGTCTGCCCTGTTTTCTAAAGACACTACTAGAAATATTCAGAACAGAAAAATAAACCACTGTGGTCTCAAAGGACCTCGTAATTATCACAATCCTGATCAAAGAAGAAAAGGTTTCCTCACACCCACAGTATCCTGTCAAATCTATTTAACTCCTGAATGCGATGAAAAGAGGATCCAAAGACTGGGCACTACGCTCCTCCTTCCAGGCACACACACACGCAGACTGTCTGCCGCGGCCAAGCAGAGCAGCCCTGGCACCCTGGAGGCCGGTGGAGGAGGTACCTGTGAGATTCACTAAGTGCAATGGTCACTTGCCACACTTACAAAGGCAGTATTTATTTCCCCCTCACGTATTTCACACCTTCCTTCATCAGCCAGTGTCACTGAACTGCCATCAAACCAGAATTAGACCTTGTATAAAACTGAAGCTCCTAAACTTGGCACATCCAAACTCCAGGCAGTGACAAGTGCCACCCCACTGTGACTCAACATCTAACCCAGAGGGGGTGCAAGGACGATCCAGCATCCCTTGGGTCACTTTAGATCCACGCCATAGAGTTGGTATAATTAAGAACACATGCAAAAAAGATCATGTCCATGTAAAATTAAATGTCTACATCCAAACCACCCTCTAACATCAGCTGCTCTTGCATCTGAGCTGATTAAATTTTTACTGAACACAAGAGAGATAAAAACAGAAATCAAATGCCACGCTGCCCAGGTTCAAAAGCTTTCCAGGTCTAAATTCTTCCCCATGTTCAAATAAAGTGAATCCACATGCTACTGCCTACTGAACATATCAGATAACCAGGAGCACAGCATTTCAAATCACTACTTCCCACCGACTGCCAGCAGCACTACTGAATATAAATACATATAACTTATCCTTCAGGAATGCTCTTCAGCAACGAGTGCAACAGTATTTTTGTGCTTTTTTCTTACATACAGCCCCCCCTCCCTTCCCCCAGTTTTGCATGTTATGGGCTTCTTTTGCATCACCAAATAAAAAGCAGAATTTTAATTATTTGTCATCTGTGAGACTGTGGCCCTGTAGCTCGTTACACAGAATATTGCACATATAATACTACAGACTCACTCACAGGATCATTTACTGTTTCAGAAAACAAAGGTGGTTGCTCTGGAAAACAACACAGGATGAGCTCTACCGACACCAGGACGAAGTAGATGAAGAAGGTGACGTAACGAAACGCATCCTCATCAGCACCCTACAAAGGAAGGCAATATTCCAATTAGAAGGCTTGAGGAATTTATTTTCAATAACACGTTATGATTAAACAGAAAACAGCTCCTTACTGTAAATTCTGCAAACTAAGTGCTACACTTCTCAACCCCATGCAAATTAAAGTCAGTGTCTATTTTGGTAAAGGGAAGGTAATGAGAGGGGAAACTATGTGAAAGACATTTATTTTTATTCAGTCACTACCTAAAAACACAAGCATGAATTTCTTATGTAAAAAGTTCTCTTTAACACATGGTTTGTGCCAACACAGCCCCAATTTGAAGTCAGTGCATTCCTTACAGGAGCAAGACACTTATGCACCGCGTAGCAAGGAGTATTGAAAGAAAGTTTTTTCATTAGTATGCACACAGAAGAGAAGATTTAGAAGAGCAGAATTTAGATTACACTTTGTTGCACTGCGTGCAAAATTCAGAGGTTCTTTCAGTTTTTTAGACTGGGACTGAGGCATAACACAGAAGCCACAGAAATCAAAGCAAGGGGATAGATGGACACACACTCCCAGTAATATCCCATTCCCAACAGCTGAAGACAAAAGTTGGCTGAAAGTTCCCAAAATTCCCAATACAGCTTAAAGGTTCAAGAAATAAAAGTGATATGCCATTTTCAGGCAGCTCTACAATTAGTCTGATATTTGAGGTGGCCTTACTACAGGGCAAATTAGCATAAAAATATTTCATTTTGATTTTGTCCAAGCAGGTGAGAGCACACCAGCATTGAACCAAGTGTTTCAGGAAATCCACTGTGTAATCAACAGGAAGATGATGTAAACTCCCAGCCAGAGCAGTTTGGTATCAAAGACTGCACACTTTCTACTCGAGCAGACACATCCGCTTTCTCCACCAGCCAACCCAATTTTCTTGGCAACTGTTGCTACAGTTAAAATCACTATGAATGAGCATTTCAAAACAGAAATTATTAATTCTTGCTTCTTTTGCTGTTACAACCCAAGGAATGAAGGTACACTGAATCATTAACTGATTTGACTGGCTTAATTACCAAGCGACTACTCTATCACTGCAGCATTTGGGATTATTTTCAACTGAATGAGGCTAAAAATCACTTACCATATTTAAGGCATGTTTTATTTTGGATATAAAAACCACTGTGGCACATAACAATGAGATGAACCAGAAAATCGTCATCACACCTGAAGACTGGACTCCTTTTATTCTTTCATATTGTATTAAAAATGTGGCCAGCAGCTGGAGACAAATAAGATGAAAACATAGTCACAAATTTTAAGTTTTACAATATGTTATGCACATGTAAAAGGTACTGTGCTAAAGTCTGCTTATTTAACATTCCTAATCCAGTATCTCCCAGATCTTCTAAACCCCTGAAATTTTAAGTGTAATTCAAAAATACATTTAAATTGGAAATTCTCTGTATCAATAAAGATAAGGAGTGGACAAAAAAGGGAAAAGAATATGCATTACATAGAAATAGACATTCACACACACAAAAGTACTGTCAAATGCTGCCAATCTTTTACTTCTTTACTTTCCTGGTAATTAAAGAATTACAGCACTGTGAGTAATACCAAAATGGTGTTATTGCTTAATGCTTTGCATGGACAAAGGCCACGCAGAAGAACTTACCATTGTTATACCCAGTACTGTAGGGCTAACGAGAAAAAATGGAGCTCGAAAAATATTTTGACTTCTTTCCCAGAAAGAGTAGAAAAGGTCTGCCCAGCAGACTATCCACAGTATTAAGCCCAAAGCCTGCAAGAAAAAAGTGTCTTTAATACATCAATTCACAAAGATAATGCAGCACAATACAGAGATGAACACTAGAAGTTACGTGTTAGCAGGAGTCATAATCAGATCATATCATTTGGGCAATTCTACCCTATGCACGAAAGAAAAGCAATTTGGCTTTAATTACTGAATTCCTACTAGAAGAAAAAAGTTTACTGATTTTTAATACCACGTAATTCAGCCTATTATGAAGCAGAATGCTGGTCAATCTCACTCCTGAATAACAGACTGCAGAGGCAAAAACCTCTCCAATACACCATGTTATTACAGTCCTTCTTAAAACTTTGCACTTACTCTACAGGGAAGAAAAAAACCAAAAACATTAAGTACCTGTTTCACAATAGAAGTGGAATAGAACACCTGCAGCAGCTCTAGAAATGTATACTGTGTAATTTAAGAAGCTGGCAGGATAATAAATTCTTTTTATGATAGAAATATGGGCTTTGAGATTGAGTTGCCTTAAAACAGTCATCTCCAAATGGTCTTTAAAAGGATTTGCGTGTTTGTTGCAATGCCAGGGTAAATTTCAGAAAGCCTGATAAAAGGGCAATGGAAACAGGAAAGGCTGGGAAATCAAACACAAGGAGAACAAATAAGTTATACCTGAAGTGTGCACACGGGTCAAGACTGATGCTCAAAAAAATACTAGATGTGCTAAAACATAGCCGAAAATAGATTCCGATTTCCAAACAAGCCTGATAAGTTCTGATTTCAAAGAGTCACGTACCGTTTTGGCTTTGTTAAGGTTTGACACTTGAATGTACCCCCTGTCATGACGGCGAAGGTACAGGGAGTACACTGGGAAGCAGAGCCACAGGTAAATGCAAGGAATCCAGACCAGGACTGTGTTCTGAAAGCACGGGGTGAAGTATGGATCTTCTGTGTGCCATGTCAAATTCCAATCCTGGGGCAAGAAAACAGGCTAAGTTACAGAAAAAGCCAACACTGAACTTCAGTACTTGAAAATCAGAAGTAGGGACTCGGAATAAAAAAATCCACAACAAGGCACAGAACCAAGTAAAAGGCTCACCCTTGCAGCTCATTTCCTACTCAACAAGAAGAGAATGTAAATTGACATAATTCAATGTTTTCCTACTTCTCTCAACACAATTCTCAAACCCAAGATAAATCCTCATACAATCAAACCAAAACTGATGCTCACAGTAATAAAAATGTGACCATTTTAATTACCGGCACAAGGACTATTCACAATGACAGACTATTTAGTAGTAACATGAGTTTTCATACCATATTTACAATTGCTCTGAGTTAGGAAAATCTCTTGCAGCAAATTTTACCGTAAAGTCACTGACCTTGCTGAAAAATTATCACATGCAACACTTTCTCTCAAGTGCTGTAAATTTTTGACTCTCCAACAGAATAATGCAATGCACAATATTGCAGCTGCAGATGGACTGCAATATTCAACAGCCAAAGCATTGCTCCCTGGCTTCTGTTTAAAAGTCACTGAGCCAAGAGCAGCAGTCCCATGCCCAAAGGCTTGTTGACTGCAGTGTTAACTTTTCAGTGGCAAAGCATTTTTTCAGGCAGTTGCACAGCTTACACTACACAAAACACCAGTACCACTACAGGGACATAACGACAGTCAGTAATCCTGCTCCTCTTTAAAAGCCTGAGCTGGTCACCGAAACAAGTGCCATTATCCACATTTTATAGATGAGGAAACAGAACCAAAAGGAGCTGTAGTGCCTGTTCCCTCTATTCCAACGTCAAAGCCAAATGCAGATCCTACTGCCCAGAATCACCACACTTTGATCCTTGTTTATTTCCATCTTCCACTGAATAAACAGCTTCAAACACAATTACAAAGAGAGCACAGATCTAAAGAGAAATGGAAGATACATTTTCCTTCCCCATTTCCCTCGATTTCTTTCAGAATCTAGGATTTCTTTCTCAGTTAGATACAACAGACAGTATACACAGGACACAGCTGTTATTTTTCTCCTCTAATTCCACAGCATTCTAAAAATTCTTCTCACTTCGTATCATTTTTAATTTTTCATTTTTAGAAAATCTCTGAGCTTACTACAGCCAATTCAAGGGAATTAACACTGGTAGAACATAAGAATGCCCAGTTATGTTTGAATGTATCTGTGTAGGGGTCACACAAGTTGTTCGTGACAAGGCAGCAGCTGTGAGACGCTGTGGGCAAGCCACACGCTTATTAAGTTTCCTGACTGCATAACTCATCAGAAATTTCAGCTGAGTCATCCTTACATTTCGCCACCACACAATTGATTTTGGCTTTCTAAGTCCCAGCTGCTCTACTCCAGCACAGCAGCCAAGAAGAAGTCTCATGACTCTGCAGAACAGTTTACAATTCACAAATTAAGACAGTTATAAGATTATACAAGTAAAGCAACTGGATGTAATCGGCTTTACAGGAAACAAACAAAAACACTGACATCTTTTTAATGAGTAAACTTTTGGAGATCTACACACTGTTTAGAAAGTTGTGAACTTCTTTTTCAGTGTTGTAAATGCTTGCTATAAAATGAATCTGGCAAATACCAGCAAGGTCAGAGCAGGTAATGCATGTCACTGCCACGCGGCAAAATAAAAGCAAGAAGTGCTGTATGCATGACTGCTATGCATATTGGCTGGAGGATATTCTAAAAACATGTGCAACCTTTCATTTGACTTTCATATTTACAAGTTAGGTGGAGGTGTTTGTTTCTGCATAAAAGGCAAGAGTGCGCAATGCAATGGTACTTCAGGGTTCAGAACAGAAAGATGGGACAAATGGGCAATTTTGGGCAAGACTACTGCTAGAATTTAACAGCACATCAGTTCTTTCATATGTTTCCAGGACTTCATCCAGAGGCTGTTGCTATCAAGTAGAAGCATGCTTAGCTTTAAAAACACTTCTCTGTACAAAAGAAATGGCAACACAGAGGTGAGATGAAGAAGCCCCTTCCGTTGTACATTCATTTCAGGTGGCAAAAGGCAAGGAATGCACAAAGAGAGACAGAGCAGTGTTTGTCCTGCTGCTTCCCCAGGAGCAATTCCCTCAGGCTGCATCTACACAAGGCAGTAGCACAGACAGGAACAGAGCTGCAGACCCAAGAGCTGCTGCTGAGCACCCGATGTCCTCACAGGACCCTTCCACCCAGGCCCACACGCGCTGGGTCACGGCTCCCCTGCAGACCGACCAGCAGCTACTGGAGCTTCCCAGGTACCACCAGTCCAAAAGGCACTGGGGCTGCTGGACTGACACACCAAGCAGGCCAGCACTGCTTGCAGGACACATCAGCATCTGGCTCTCAGTCTGAACCGAGCTGTGATTGCCCTCAATGGACAAAGTCAAGAGGAACTCAATCCATTAAAAAGGCAGGCACACCCTAAGCTCTGCATGGAGGACACCACAGCTTTAGGAGATCCCACTGCAGTTAGAAAACATGTCACTCATCATGAAACCCGCATGCATTCACATTTAAATTACAGGTTCAGTTACACAAGTCTAGACTAGTTCTGCCAGTGGAAAGTACATGCTTCTCTTTTGCTTTATATAAACCCAGTTTCAGTTTTGTTTTTTTCCATCACAAACAAAAATTCTTCACGGAAAAATGCAGAAACATTCACTGAAGCAGACCTTTGTATTTAACAGACATTAATTAGCAAATTAATGACTTTTTTCTGACTCAAGTTTTAGAAACACTATTTTAGCAAGTTCTATTAAAACATGAAGTTACTCCATTTTTCTCAGTTCAAAGATCAACAATTTTCACTCTGACTGACCAGTTAACTCTTCTACTTTGCAAAGTCACATCAAATGACAGAGATACAACTACTGAAAGCCTACACAAACTAGCAGCCTCCTGCCATAAAAGAAGAGGAGGAAAAATGGGGGTAAGGTCTATAGCTATTAGACTGTATAATTTGGAAGCAGCCTTTATTTTAAGCTGTGACTGCAGGAACCCACTGGAGAAGAATCAGTCTGATCCTTGTTCCTTTCTTGGTGGATGTTGGGAGAGAAGAAATACACTGCTGGCTTAGTTTTAGTGTAGCCCAGAAGAACCACATCTCAGATTTTAAATAGTTTCAGATTGGTTTTTCTTTTCAAAAGTTCCTTCACAATTTTAAAGTTTCCCAGAATAGCAGATGGGTATTTTTAAATTTACCTGACCTACTTCTCACTTTTCATTTCTATCATCAGCACTATGGTTCAAAAATACCAGTCCACAGTTTTAGTGCCCTGTAGCATGTTTTCTCTCATGGCACAAAAAAGCTTCCTATCACATCTGAAATGAAACCCTCTGTCTACAAGAAGGGCACAGAAAATGCTTGGCATTCCCCAGAATCAACTGAATCTACTTACAGGTAAACCACTTATTTAACATAAACCCTAGGAAAAAATAAGAACTATACTAATTCCTGTCCAAAATTTCAGGAACAGCCAAGATAAAAACATTGGCAGAAGAACTGTAAGACAAAGTTGCAACACAAAAGACCAGTTATTCTGCCTTTGCTGAGGGAAGACAGACCAAGGGCGGTTGCATGCCTCCAGTATGGCTAATCTGAGGAATAACAGTATGTGATGCTGGCTGCCTCTCTCCTGGCAGCCAGGAAAGGCTGTCAAGCGAGCAGCCAGGGGTTGCCTGTTCTCACATCAATAATCCCACTTGACCCACAGCACATTTTAAAATTCTCACTGGCAGAAATGGAGAGATCCAAATTGCTCAGTTTCATGCCTGCTGTGTGCAAGTGTGCTAGAGATGCAGGCTGCCAGCCACACTGTTAAATCCACCTGCACGAACCAAATTGTGACAGAAAAGTGACTTAAAACATTACCACACACCTATGTAAAAAATGAAATTACAAAACCACATTGGAATCTTAACATCATGGTCAACACTTACTCCTTCAAATGGAGTTTGACACTGACATTGTGTACCCACTACTTCAATATCACCCACAGAAGAACCACCTCCCTTGTAATACCAAGATAAAGTTTCTCAATCTTATCTCCCCAACAGTAAAAAAGACTTTTTGTTTAATGCGATGTTTACGTTTAGTTGAGTGAAAGTAATTAGCTCTCTCAGGCACTAACACTGTAATTGCAGCTGACAACTTTCATTATAATAGTATCATCACTTTCCTACTGAAATGGGAAGTCTTACAAGCTGCCAGCTCTAGATACAATTCCCCAGTGTAGCACCTATAAACCCATGAGCTGACTGAACCACTCTCTCTCAGTGTAGGCTAAAAGCCAATGACCTCATGGCATCTATCTAGGACAGCAAATTTCCTGCCTCTCCCCAGACAGGAGATTTGGCAGATCTGGCTGAACCTACATCTTCAGAGGAGCTGCATCAGTGCACAGCAGGGAGGGGGGTAAGGGGAGTGCAGGAAAGGACCTCTTTTTTAAGGCTGCTTTAAAGGAACTCTGACCTTGCTTTAAAAGTCCCTCATACCTGATATGGCATCTTTGTTCTGCCATTCACATTTTGGAGTCAGACCATGAAACCTGTACTGAGGCTCACCATTTGTCTAAGAGCATATTTAGAATGGAGCCTAAACAAGCACGATCATGGCACAATCTTCACCAGCATCACATTTGCTCTGCTGTGCTTCCTGTTCAGGCTACATCACAGGGAGTGACAAGTTGGTAAGATGAGCAACAGATACCTGTACAAGAAAAGTACTCCAGAACCCCTAAAAAAGCAGCAGGAACACCCACACCTGCAGCTCTCCTGTCTCCTCAGCAATATTCACAGAAACGCAGCAGACAATAACAAAATCCCTAAAAGTGGTAAACAAGACACAAAATGAGGCATATGACATTCAAATAACCATCACAAACTTCCTACTGACATGTTTTTAAGTCCTTTGAAAATATTATACCTATTATATTGAAATTATTTTGGAAAAAAGTTCTACTTCCATTAAAGGATTCACTGGCTCTAGAATCAAGTCCAGACGAAGTGGCACAATATATACAGACAAATTTCCACTTCAGCTGACATTTATTTCCTCTAGCTTTTTTCCTTAATAAACAGGAAGTCACCCAAAATGCACAGACCTCTCCTGTGACACAATGTAGTTGCTCTTCCTGCAGCTGAGGTTAGTGCAGAAAGTACAAGTAAAATGGTACCTTTGTGGTGGTGCATACGCTGACCTCACGCTCTATTTATATAAAACTTTCAATACACTGCCAATTCCTTTGAAGTCTGCACTAACTACATAAAATTAATGGTTTACTGTAGCATCTAATGGTGTACTCTGCAAAACAGGAGGGAGAAGAAAAATTAAAAACACTTGTACAGATTTTACAATAATACTTTTCTAACAGCTTTTTTACACGCTTGGTGAAAGAAAGGCAGCAGTGATTTTTCTTTTATGTTTGGAACACACAAACCCAGGATTCTACTAAAATGTAAAAGCCACACAACCAAATACTTGATCTCATTCCCAGATCTCCACAGACTCTAGAAACTACTTCTGCCAGGAAAAATTATGGAATTATGCTCCTGCATAGAACTGTACCACTTACCACAGGCAATGGAACAAATGAACAGTGTGAGCCTGACTGCCAATTTGGGAAGAGACTTCAGCATTTCCCCGCGTGGGCTCATGTGAGGACAGGTGCTTATATCCCCACAAAGTCCTCAGACCTTTCTCGGGCCAATAACAGCCCAGTTAGATCAATACGTTTCTGCCTTTTTGTTATTCTACTGTCACAAAGGTGAAATAAGAAATGTTAATGGTAATTACCACATTGGGTTGTAAGAATTAGATTCAGATCTCCAACTCTCATGGAGATCACATGCACCCACAAAAAAAGCACAGTTTGGAGTTTTCTTTATTACTACAGGAGAACTAAACTTACCAAACAATTTTGGATTTCTCACAAAACCATAAATGAACAAAATTCCTGCTACTAAATAGGAAGCTCATTGGTTAAAATGCTAGTAGGAGTCAGGGAAGGAAAGAATAAATAACTGTTTAGCAAAAGTTAAAAAAAATACAGGTCTCCAATTAAGGTTTTGACATGCAAGTCATGGGTCTGAATGAAGAGCCTTAAATCATTCATAAGCAAGTCTTCTAGCCCAGCTTCCCAAAATACCACATGCAGATTGAGGCCTCACAAAAGGGAAGACACCATGCCCCTCCTTCATTTCAAATTCTGAAATCTAAGCTTTATTCTTAAAGTCTCTTAATGTTGTCAAAGACAAGATTGTTAGAGCAAGAGGTGGAAAAGTGACAAAAAAATAATAATCACATAATAAACAAGGGTCCTAAATTTTTTAATCATTTATGTTAAGAAGATTTAGGGGGAAAAACACCAGTAACTGTTTCCAGTGACAATGAAATGCCCTTAATTTCTCATAATGCTTTCTATTAGAAATGGTTTTAGCAAGTTATAAATGGTTTTAATGGTTTAAGTTCTCAACAGTAATGACTTACATAATGCAGATTTGACTTGTTAACAGAGCCAAGGAAAAGCCTCTACTTTCCAATAATTGGTCCCGAACTTAAATCAAGTGTCTTTACCTCCTTGTCCCAAACCCAAACATCAGTATTTCCTAATGTTTACAAAGAGTTGAGATCCTTTATTACAGAATGCACCACATCAGCTGGAGCTGTGTGTAAAATTCCAAGAAAAAAGCATGTTTTCGGGTTTTTTTCCCTTTAGCCTAAAATAAGAAGCAGGTGCTAACAAATTGCCAGAGAAAGGAGCACCTGCAGCTGGGGCATTTACAAGAGCTGAGCTTTGTAATCTAAGAAGCTAAAAGCCACCAAACTATGGCTACTTTTCTTGTGTCAGAGAAACACAACAGATTATATTAGCTCTTGCAAAATTAAAATTCAGCCTCTCCCTACAGACGTTGCGTTTCCATACCCTGCCATATCTGCAAGTACCATGACAAAACATTTGGCAGCTTGACAACAAAATATTTACCACTACTAGTTTCAGAACCAAAGGATGGTGTTTACCCTTCTGCAAAGTTGTTCACTAAAATCACTGTTACCTAAAAGGATACAAGAAAAAGATTCCTGCTCTCATCTCCTTCTTGCACCAAAAACAGGGCTTCTGCTTAATAATGCAACAGCCTGTACCTTGAGTTCAAATCACAGAGAAGTTTGAACACACCTGGGTAATAATCTTATCAAGGGACTAAGATAACAACAAGTTGGGATAAACTGTATCTGAAGCTACCACAGATGCAAAGAGTGAGAAAACAGTAATGCAAGGAATTCTGACTCTATTAAAAGTAAGCAAAAGGTCAGTACCCGGCAGTAGGCTTTTTAGAGATGTGACCCAGAGTGACTTCAGCACAACCCGGGCTGACCTTCACTTGGTCCCAGTATAGCAGCACAGTGTCTCAATGTAAACTGCATCGTAGTTGCACGAAACAGCACGAGTTATTCAGGCATTTTGCCGTGGTTTTCCCCTCATTTAACTTTTCTGAGCAATGTTGAATTGCCAGCTGTAGAACGACAGGTCACCTGTTCAGAAAATCCCCATCAACAACAGATTATCAGGCTTAATTTCCCTGTATTTCCCCTAATTTTATCTATGCTGGATCAAGGGATATCGGTTTCATTTCTAATCTAAGTTTAATTTTTCTATGCACATTTAGACCCTTGTTCATAAATGGAAGAAAGCTGACAAATAAGCCTCTGGCTTTCATCGCTAAAAAACACAACAGCCAAGGCACGAGAATCATGCAATCTGCTGTTAATTACAATAAAGCACCATTTTGTGTAAGGCTTCCGTGTTTAACACTCTGCTACTCCTCTGTTCCAAATGCTGTGCACACATGACCTTCCTGTGTCAGCAAA
Source organism: Gymnorhina tibicen (assembly GCA_013399875.1). Classification (NCBI taxonomy): domain Eukaryota; kingdom Metazoa; phylum Chordata; class Aves; order Passeriformes; family Artamidae; genus Gymnorhina; species Gymnorhina tibicen. The sequence goes on from VXAZ01010260.1 coordinate 1,130,461, forward strand.
CAGAAGCAGTTTCCTGATCTGCATACTCTTTAGCAGAGACTAAACTCATAGCTGTTATCAAGCTCAGCCAGTACCCTCCCACGGCACCTCCAAGTCCCTCCCTCCTGCAGCTTTGCCACAAACACACTGAAAAAGCACTAAAGACATATCTTACAGTGCAAAAAGCTGCAGGGTTCCAAGAGACGTGCCAATTTGCTGCCTATCTGATGTGTGACAGCATGAGCCACAGATCTTCAGAACATGAAATTGCTCCTTACATAAGAAGACTGTTTTTACTTCAGAAGTCTATTTCAGTAAAACTACCGGTGCCCTCATAAACAATATAAGCACAGCAGCTGTTTATGTCACACAGGATCACTTCACAAATGTCAGTTAATAACTGTAATGCCTTAAAGAATATTAATATTTTTTTTCTTAATAGAATTCTATCAAGCTACATTATGGATCTCTCCTGCTACAGCAATGTCAGCCAAATACAAATTATAACATCCTTGGACAAACACTAAGAAAATACATTTATTTAGGCAGACAAATATGCCTGAAAGCCTCAGACAGAACTCTACCTAATAGCAAAGGAAGCAAAGCCCAATCCCTCCAAGCTGATCCCCAGACTTTGTGTGCCTCATCTTCACTCATCCCGTCTGTTTTTCTTCTGTAGTTTGTTTTCACACAAAGAAGTTCTAAACCTAGAACAGTATGTGGATACCACTTCTTTACTAACAGTGAAGAGGCTTCACAAAAGCTTTCTGAACCAACAGGGAAGAAACGGGCCACAGTTTACACAGCCAGAGATACAGCTCGAATCATTACAGGACTCTAGTTTTCAAAACAAAACAGAGAAGCTGAAAACTTGCTTTTCTCCTAGAAGTGAATGCAATTACTTGCTTTCAATCATTTCTAAACAACAAAAAGCCCAACTAGAAAACTGTGGAAAAAAATTCTGCTAAATTCCCACTGAAATAAAGAACTTAACTTCTATCTAAATTAACGTTAAAAAACAGTGTCTGCCTGTGAACGACACGATAGGAACTTATACCAATATAAACCATTTATCAAACATTCCCTTAAGTATAAGCAAGAATCTCGAAAGTTTCAGATGCATATTTCCCGTTTCTTTTCCATAAAAGCCCTATTGAGAGCTTTGAAATCTCGAAGTGTCACAAAAACTGTTAATCTCTTCCTTTAGAAACTTCAAACATGAAAAGACTTCTCTAAACATGATACTGCAGACTTTACAAGCTCTGAAAAAAACTGAAACCAAGATTTTATTCAAAGAAAAACCAGCATATTATTTCAAAATGTACATGCACTGAGACCACCAACTGTGCATGTGCAGCTATCTCCAGACAGCCAGGTCAGGAGGCCAAAGTGTACAGTGAGTTCAACATCTGCTGCGACACTTGTCCTGCTTACCTGGAATCACAGTGTTCCTCACCCCGCTTTACCTCTGGGTTTTTGTGTGCTGGTATTGAATCAAGGTAGACTGCACTCAGACTGCACTGATACTCTAGCCAAAGCTATCTCAGTGTGTCAGGTCACAACGAAGTTTTACAGCTTGAACAGACCCTTAAATTCACTGAACTGGAATACAAGTAGTGCAAAACGTTACCCCAAGCCCACTACAGTTTTTCAAGTTTTTATTGTCATCAACAGCTATCAGTAAATAGTACCTTTATGTTGCACAGCTGTACCTTTCTTTATATTATGGATGGAATATTCATTCCAAGACACTCAGTGATGCTACAGCAAGCAAGAGTTAACAGTACTTGTCTAAAAAAGGAGTCTGGTTCAAAGGAAGATGCAGTAAAGTTCTATAAAATAACTACATGCAGTAAAATCTGATTGCAGTGCAGTTAACACACTGAGTAGGGGCACAGAGATAGATTAGACAGTGAGAAAGAAAAAGAAAAATAATGGCGTGAAGAAGATGGCAATCTTCCTTGGGTTCCTGACCTCTCAGAATAAGTATTAAATAAAACCAATCTGTTTAATTCTCAGACAAGAACTTTCAACAATAACATTCCTTGGGTGTGCAAACAAGAAAAATCCTGGCCAGCAAAGCCTAAGAAGATTAGCATACAGTTTTAAGGGTCCATTAGGTCCTTTCAGCCACAATCTCCCCCTCAACTTAAAACTGAGTTGTCCAGAACTCAGGATCACCTTTGACAGAAAACACATCTTCTCCTTGAAGCTGAGTTTGCCAGAAATCCCTCTGCTCCACGAGCAAAGCCTCAGGACCAACCAAAATAGCAGATGCAGCCACCAAAGGAATGCAGTAACATGTGCCACTGTGTATCCAGCTATCACCCAGCTCTGAGAAGCACAAGAGTGCAGTCCAGAAACCAGGAAGAACAGCAGCACAATCACAGGACATATCTAAAAGCCCAGTAAACACTGCATATAAATAGACAATTTCTGAAAATCCACTACAACTTCAGCTTTAAATAGCAGCAATAATGGAAATGCCAGAAAAAGCAGCAGCCAGAGTACCCATAAGCACCAGAACTGGCATTACTACTCTCCCCTACTGGGAATGATGCAACAACAAACTGGAAACAGTGCATTACTTATGAAGACAAGTTCAGGAAGATTTTTCCAGGCACATCTAACTCCAACTCAAATGCACAATTGTTCTTCTGCAGGATCAGAAGAATCCAGAAATCAAACCACACCCATAGGATCTTTAGCTGGAAGAAATTAAAAGGCAGAGTCCCTGTGATTTGGAGAAGGATGACAAATCGCAAACCACTGGGAATCAATGCAACTAGTGGAAAAAATGTATGGAGTAGTTTTTACAAAAAATACCAGAAATGGCTGTAATACACATGAGAACAGTTTTCCTAATAAAAGAATCTGCTGTCAGAAACCCTATATAAACTAGTTGCTTCCAACATCCTAAGTAGTGTAGTTCTTGTGTCTACCTGATGTTACAATTCCACAGTTCAAAAGAATGAGCTAGCAGCTTTTTTTCACAATCCTACTACTCTCTCAAGTCAGTTTTTCCGTGAACTAATTCTGAAACATGTATTCTCTTAAGCCCTTCAAATGAAAAATCTCATTCTAGGGGAGAGAAAAAAATATGCATAATGACAGCTCATAATTTAGCCAGTTCTGAAAAACCTGATAAACTGGAGAAAAGAGATATTAGTATAAGCAATGTAAAGGTAAGTTAGGCAAATCACTTTTGATCAGTTGGAAAAAACTAATTGTCTTAGTCTTGATGATTTTAAAAATATCTGCTCACTAACATCCTAATGGTTCTCCAGACAAGTAGTACTATGGTATTTGTTGAGACATCTGATTCTATTTTATTTTTTAAGTAGTAAGGCAGCTCATTAGCTCAAAACTATTTCGCAAATATCTGATGAATATACAAGTAGCTCTCATTCCACATTTTTTTTCCCAGCTTCCAGCTCTTCCCTTTCTCCACACAACCTCCTTCTACATACAGCCAGTTTGCTCCTGAGACGAATTTTCACTCCGGTCCTGCTCTCCCAGGTGCCCCGCACAGGAACCCGTGTCTCAGCTGAGCAAGACCCCACCGCAACGTCCCCGAATCGCTCACCTGTGCACAGTTGGCTTTCAGTTCACACACAGCACCTGCGCTAACCACTCTTCGCTAAGGAAGAGCGAAAATACTGCTGTACAAACATGCGATAAAGCTGCAGAAAGCGCGTCTGTGGCCTCCTTCAGAGCGGGCACCGCTCTCGTGTGACGGCAGCCGTCAGACACCGTTATTGTTGTTACCCGCACGACCCCGAGTAACGCAGCCGAGCGGCCAAACGCGCGGGCAGAGACCTGCTCGGGCCACTCGGGAACTCGCTCCCAGTCTCCCGGGCAGGCACCCCCTCGCCGGCTTCCCCCTCCAAGCATCTCCCTGCCGGAAACCCCGCGCACGAGGCGCGCCGGCGCCCGCTGCGACCCGGCCGTGGGGACATCGCGCCCAGGCGGAGACCACGAGCGGCGGGCACGGCCCGGCCCCTCCGCCGGCCCGCGGCCGCTCCGCACCGAGGCGCACCGCAGCCTCCGCGCTCTGCCCGGGGAAGCGCCTGCACCGCAGGCTC
>VXAZ01010260.1:1134733-1305288 GCA_013399875.1 Gymnorhina tibicen
GTTTCCGCCTCGGTGGGGCGGGGGCGGCCGTCAGCGCCGCGTGCGGGCCCCGGGGGGTGCGCCCGCAGCGCCGGCGGTGAGCGCGTCCCGCGGGGCCACCAACGCCTCCCTCTCCGGGGCGGACGACGGGCCGGGGGCCTCGGCCAGAGCCCAACGCGTGCCTTTGTTCAACGCAGAAATGCCCCGCGCCCCCGGCAGCGTACCCGGGGCCGAATCGCTGTCCTCGGAGCACCGCAGCCGCGCCCGCCTGCCCGGTCAGCTGCCCCAGCAGCCTCCAGGGTCCTGCGCCTCCCGCCCGCACCGCACCTGCCCGCCGGGCCGGACCGGAGCCAGCGGCGGGCATGACGGCATCCCCCTGCCCGCGGCACTGCTCCGGCCCCTGGGCACGGGGTCCCCACGTATCCCCCGCGGAGCGGTACTGCAGTGCCCCGCTGCACGCGGGCCCCGCGGCACTGAGACAAGGCACCGTCCTCAGGGAAGGCCCCAGGGAAAGCCTAAACTCACCTTCAAATAGCTCACTTCTCAGCGTGAACCAGTTATACTGCTTTCAATGCCCTAAACGAGTTCAAGTTCACTAGCACGAACAGAACCAAAACAACTTCATCCGCAACCAGGTTTGCATCAGTATGTACTAGTTGAGCTAGCTGCACAGCCCTGTGGTTGCACTGGGTTGTGTCTCACGCTGCACTCTTCACATCCTATTTAAAACGGATCAGTTAAATCAAGTCAGCTCGCCTGACTACTGTACCAGAATAGACCAGCTGGAGTATGGTGGTACGTATGTAGGAATGGCATCATATGCTGCAGGATATAGCAGGGTGGTTACATACTACTCTACAGTAACATCTGAAATCTTTAATCACACAAACGTCAATTTAAAATGCTCTTGTCCATCCAGGGCAATTACGGCAACCAACAAAGTTGTTAAAAAGAGGTCTCATTTGTTTAACGTATAACTTAAAAGCAGGCATCACACATACAAAAAGTATATCATAGACTGCTTCTTTACTCACCTGCACTTTCAGAGCTGCAGTTTCAGAGCTGTGCTGGTGGTGGCCAGATTGTCCATCCAACTGCACTATTTCTGGTCTGTGCCCCTGGATCCCACGTTCTCAGGGTGTCAGGTCGAAGAGCAGCAGTAGCTGAGTCCAGCCCGACCCAGGTCGCGTCTGCATTGATGAATGGAGCAGAATCATCACAGAAAGATCAAACCACACGCATTGGGTGTCAGAAGTTCTACGAGTTTGCCAGTTTAACCCATACCTTACTTCATAACATGTCAAAATCTTTGTATTGCAAGAGAACAGCTAAATGTTCAAGTATGATTCCCTTTATTTTTATATGCAGAAGACAGTAAATAAGCATGAAGTGAGGAGTGTCTAGAAAAACACGTTTTTACCCACATATGTTTTTCTCAAGATACTATTGTAAGCTAAAAGACTAATAAAATTTAAGTTACACATTCTAAATACTTTTCTCTCAGCCTCAGACTGTCCCAGTGTTACCAGTTGTCATGCTCCATGTTGTTTCTCCTCAAATAATGATACTTGGATCTCCACCTCAAACTGTTCTCTTCCAATTAACTCTATTTCCGTGTGAACCAAAGCAAAGTCAAAATACAGAGTAAATAGCTAATGTGAGAGGAAGCAGAAGAGTTCAGAAGAAAAATGTAACAGACTCAAAATACTTATTGTGGAGGAGAAAAACCAGAGCTGACACAAGGCCAAACTTGCAGAGATACAGAACCAAGGTCTCAGAGTACCAGAAAGTCACTGAACGTGGATTTCACAAAGCATTGTTGTAACAGCATCTTTTAAAACACAGATTAATACAAGAAATGGAAACTGAAATCTTGTTTAAAAAGGGGATTCCCTTGCAAGCAGAAAAAAGCACCACACAACATTCTATATGAACTTTTTTTCGTAGGATTCAAATTGAAGCAGGACAGGAAATGGAGTGCGGAAAACTGCAACAACTTATCAATGGGAAAGCAGGTGTGATAGAAGAGTGACTCCCAAGGTCATGGAGAAGTTTGGAAGGATGTGGAGAAACGTTTAGACTGTGAAAATGCCGTAACATAAAACATAAGCAGTTGTTTGTCCCCGGAGTCGCCCTGGGGATCCGGGCAGCAGGCTCAGGGTGGCCTGGGGCACGCACTGCTCTGACTCACTGACAGAGACTGCTGGGCTGAGGAAACACATTGACTTCACCATCACTTCTGCTCTTCCTAAATTTTATTTATTGACCTCTACCAGAGATGCTTTGGAAGATTGTCATATAAATATTAGCTTTGAGAGGAAATGTAAAAAACAAACAAAATAAAACAATCCTAACAACCTCCCCACCCCCCACATTTAGTCTTGTGAGCCTTAGGCTTTACTGCCTAACACACCTCACATTTTCCTTCAAGCCCCAGCAGGCTGCTCCATCTAGACCACGGCAAATCCAGTTTGTTCACCCACACCGGCTGCACTTCCTTTGGGAAATACTTAATGCATTGACAAAATAAACACTCTTGACTCATCCCAGCAACACGGAGCACACACACAAGCCTCCAGACACGCCAGGGATCCTCAGGCTTGCAAAACACCCTGTATACAGTTACATTTTGGCAAGTCCTTTTCATTAGAAGCTCATCTTTGGCGAGCCCTTTTAATCAACAGTACATCTGTCAGGGACCCGGTACAAAACTCCTCCGCCACACACAGGGGAGAAATTCTCGCCCATTTTCCATGTTTCCTTCCCCAGTCTTTGACAATTACAGAGGTAGAAAGCACGGCAACCCTGACACTCCGCCCAGCTGGCAGGGCTGGACTGCGGGCGGGCACAGCAGGACACCGAGCAGGAGCTCCACGGGCAGCACGGAGGCGCTGCTGACGCCGCTCCTCCTGTCCCGGCACGACCCCGCCCGCGGGCCGCCGGCAGCACAGGGATCCCGGGGCTGCCGCTCCCTGAGGGCCGGGCGGGACCCGCGCTGTCCCTGAGGGAGCTCCCGCCGGCCCGCGCCTGCGCACTGCGCGCGGCGCCATCCGGGTCCCGGCGCGGCCATGGCGACGGTGGCGGAGCTCAAAGCAGGTCGGGGCCGGGGCCGCGGGTGTCGGGGCCGCCGCGAGCGGGGGAGGGTGGCTCGGCCTCCCGCGGCCACCCGGATGGGTCTCAGAGCTGCCGCGGGCGCTAATGGCAACTGCCGTCCCTCGTCGCTGCCCCCCTCGTGTACCGTGGGCTGTATTTCATTGTACTTCAATATTAAACACCTCTTGGTGCAGTCCTTCTTCTTAAATTGCCAGAACGTATGCTTGCGACTAAAAAAAAAAAAAAATTGTGGCTTCTCTGAAGGCTTGAGTTTTGTCTGTGACGGGTACTGGCGCGGGCACGGGTGCGGATGCCTTATCGCTGCGCACTGGGGATACGCCAAAGCTCTGCTTGTATCGGGGCTAATTAATGCTGCCGCTGGAATGCGTTCGGCTTTAAATTAACGCCTCTTTTTGTGGTGATAGTTTTAAAGGACACACTGGAAAAAAGAGGAGCTCTTGCCCAGATCAAAGCGAGGATCAGAGCTGAAGTGTTTAATGCCCTGGACGACCAGAGCGAGCCGCGGCCGACGCTGTCCCGGGAGAACCTCCTGATCAATGAACTCATTCGGGAATACCTGGAGTACAACAAGTATAAATACACAGCATCTGTTTTGACGGCAGGTACTGGCGATTAATTAGTGTCATCACTGTAATACTAATCAGTGATTGGTTGAATAATGCCATTGATATTATGGAATTAGTAAGTGCGACAAGCTGCATAATCTTGTCTTCCCTTGGGAATTAGTAGGGTACAAACAACCTCTCCACAGTTCTACTTGCAGTATTAGCCAAATCATCCCATTAGTTTTCAGGAAAACTTACTCTCTGCTTCTTTACCCTTGAGGGAAATTGTTTGACGGAGTAGTTGATGTAAGAGCAAGAAAACTTGACAACAGCCTGCAAACTCAAATTTCTTGAAATGTCTGAGAGTAGTAGTTTAGAGAAAGAGTTGTTTGACTGATGAATTTATCTTTATGCTGTAAAACTTCTTTAGTATTTTTCTTAGATTCTTTTAGGGTGAAGATAAAAATTGTAACGTGCTATTGTAAATTATACGAGTATGAATCACTAATGCTTGAGTTCCCTGGAACTACAATACACTGTTAGTTGTTAATAGTGTAAAAAGGAGGTGTGTGCTCTCATGCTCTTTTGAAGTTTTCTGTTAATTGGTGACATTTTTCTTACCAGTCTTAAGAATTTCAGGGATTTTTTTTTTTCCAGAATCCGGCCAGCCTGAAGTGCCCTTGGATAGACAATTTCTTGCCAAAGAGCTGAATATAGTTGAAGATGCAAGTGGAAAATCAGTGTAAGGAGGAATTTTGGAATGCACTGTATTTTCTGTATATTCTGTATTCTGTATACCAGTATATTTTTCTCTTTAGTGTTATTATAAATCACATATAAATGTTCTCACCAACTGAAATGTGGCTGATCCCACTCCTGCTCTGATGTGCTGGATTCAGCTTCACGATGCCAAACGTAGGGCCATTTTCAGACATACTCCAAACTAACACTGAATTCTGCCAGCACTGGCATTCTCCAGATAGTGTCCCTGCACACCGAAACACAACTCTCTTACCAGTACATTCTGCTTTCCACAGAAGGTAGATCTGCTCATTGCAGATCTGTGAGTTCTGTGTGGAGCAATAAAAAGATTAAAGTGACAGTGCTCCAGTAGAACTGCATTAATGAACCGAGGGCTGAAGCAGGTTCAGACGTGGTCAGCATTCTCTGTAGCTTCTGCTGTCTGAATCTGTCAGGTGCTTAGGAAGAGAGATGTGCTGAGGTGGACTGGCCTATAGCCCACCAAAGTCTGATCTTTTGTTAGTGTGTGGGTCCTTCTGGTCCATGGGTGAGAATGTGGATCTCTGCTCTTGTGCTAAACACGTTCCAGTTCTTCACCTGCCAGGGGAGCTGGAGCTCAGTGGAGAGTGTCTCTTAGTCTGAGCTCTTTAGGGGACTGTTGGTGTTCAGGGGGAGCTTAGGTCTGTGCTTATTTATGTAATGATACTTGGCATCTGTACATATTGTAGAAGTAAATATTAAGATCTAAGAAGTCCTGGGGAAAGGGTGTATTTTTAATGCTCACTATTTCATAGACTTTACAGACTACTTTTTTTAATTTCTTTGTTAAGCAGACCTCTCCTGTATGGAATTCTGTCTCATTTCTTACATGGTGGTAAAGAAGAAAGTACCCAGAATATCCTTCCAAAAGTGTCTTTGCTCAATTATCCACAGCAGAACCTTGGCAAACCACCTGCTGAGAGAAATCAAAAAGGTGGGTGCAAGGTCATTTTTGCAGACCTTTTATCTGTGACTAGATTTCCTATACCATGCATATGGTATAGGAAACAAAGAGAATAGACATGCAGCTGGACACAGTGTACCCCCTTCTCTGCGCAGGGAATGCTTTCATCTGACACCAAATGCCTGTACCATTTCCCTAAAGGCTCAGCTGCCCAAATTGTACTCCCTTATACCACTGCAAATCTGAAAAGGGTCAGCTAGAGACACTCTCACTACATTGGCAATTTAATAACAAGATTTTAACCTAAAGTCTCAATAAAATATATTAAATAGTGGGCATATATCTGTTTCTTATCTGGTCTAACCTAACTTCTATAGAAAGTTCTTAACTCTTTAGCTGTCAGTTCTTTATATGGGCATAAACCTTTTCTGAGAACATAATTCATATCCCATTTGCCACAAAAGCTTAGCCCAAAGTTCAGTGCTATGTAGTAAACACTGCTGAATCCTATTTGCCCTTTCTGGTCTGCTTTCGGACTGGTTACAATTAATACCACCTAAGCTAGAGAATGAAAATGTTCATTGGTCCAGTTTTTTCTTTCGAAAAGTCTGCTTGTCATATTGCTTCATTTTTTACTGTGAAAATTTATTACTCTCCTCTTAATACTATGAACTATTTGGTTTGTATCCAAATATTTCAAAAGTATGAGGCCTGAGATGTTATTGACATCTAAAAAGTGTGAGAAGTACTAACAGTTTTTTAACAGTTAATTCATTGAGACAATGCTGTTTTTCTTCTGCCAGAAGAGGGGGCTGAAGAAATAAAATTTCCATACCAAAACTGCTATAACTTACCTCTTTGTTAGAAAACAGTTAATTCCTATCAGAAATTTCTCCATTTTTAAAAACAAACTAAGTGTATAGGAGATTTGTTTTTAAAGTATATTTTTGTTTCTACTGACTCTGCAGGGTCACCCTGCCCCGTTGACTCCAATATAACTTCACATGGAGATTTAATGGGTTCCAGTTAGTTACAGAAGTCAGGATTAATCATAAGACACAACAGCATATTGCTTTTAAAACACAAAAAAACATGTAAGTTTTAAGGCTTTGAACCTTTAAGTAAATATATTCTGAAATTACTTTCTGCATGTGTTTGTGGAGTATGTTAGTGGAGACCTAAAGGCAGTGGATTTAAAATACTAATTATCCAGCTCTTTTAGTTAGGCTGCATATTCAGGTAATCAAGTCCATTCATAAAATCAACCTTCCAAGTCTCCTATTTAACTTGCTTTTCACTTCAGAAATTATCTTTCTTATTTAGATGTGTGAGTATTCCAGCAGACTGGGGATCCTGATAAAAGGTGTGGCATACGGTGTTTCTTTAGCTCATTCACTACAGCAGAGTTGGAAGTTGTCTGAAATCTAATCTTAGTGATGCAAAGTTTTTATCTCCTACAGCCGCATGGAAACATTTATTTGTAAAATTGCCTGAGTTCTCTATGATGATACGGTGTATCAAAGTTGATAATAGTAGAAGATAATACTCACGCTTTGGACCTCCAGATGCATCAGAATATTTTTGTCTGTGTTTTGTTTTCAGACAGAATTCCAGAACCAGGAAGGATGGCTGGCACGAGCATGGAAGAGCCTCTTATTTTACAAAGTATAAAGAGATGATACCTTTCATTTGCTAATTTCTCATATCAGGGTCTATCAGATTTAATTTAGGACATTCTTCATTGCATAAATTTCTCTAATAACTCCAATGGGACCATTTTAGCTTGTAACATCTACTCAAGAGACAGGATCACAAGGTCATACTTACTGTCGATTTAAAAAATGTTAGCAAGGCTCTCTTTCCCCAGTGCTGATAAAAGGAAAACTGTATAGGGAGTCACATTAGTGAATCCTGTGTCTAGAATTGCACCTGAATATACTGGGTTTATCCAATAAAATTTTATATAGTAACTTACCATTTCTGCACTTATATCTTCATGTGTTTTTCCTGTGTTTCTGAATAAAATTTTTCAATTTTATTTGTGTGGTATTTTGAGAGTGGTCAAATTAAGCATTCTAATCATTCATTTTAAGAAGAAGCTGCAACTTTCAGATAAGTAAGGGAAAATAAATTTTCATAGAAAATTGAAGTGATTTAGAGGGATAGTTGTTTTTAATTCTCCGGAAATGGGGACTATATTTATCTTCATGCCAGCAAACAAACGAGAGTAAGTTTTTTCCATCTGGAGTTGCTATAAATTGTTGAGCGTAACATTGGGTATATGGGAGGGGAAGGAACTTCTGGGGTTTTTTCCCAAACAACATGAAACTCAAAGTCAGGCAAAGCTAAAAATAAAGTTGATAGTAGATTACAGATTCCCAGAACTCTTTTTTAGCTGAGGTCTTTACGTGTTTTGAAATGGCAATTTATTTTAAAAGCCAAACTTGCAGGGGTACATAAAAAATAACATCTATTAAGGGTCTTTAAATAGCAAAATGCATTTGTGATTTTTGTTGGAGACAGAACATTAACTAAGAGCATTTTGGAGGGAATTCCATTAAAAGAGGCTGTTTGTTGTCTAAGCACATTATCACAAGTGAAGGTGACAAGGAGCCAGTGAAGTCTGGTATGGGTATCAGATCTGGAAAGCACTTTGGAAGAATTTAACCCACAAGTTTTAAAAATAAAAAGTTCTTTAAGACCAAATTTTTGCTCTCCCCTCGAATGAGAGCAAACTGTGTCTCTAGGCTCCAGGGCAGCCGTGCTGTTTCAGAGGTTTTAGTTTCTGTCCTGCACAGGGGAGATTTTTTAAAGCTTTATCAGCTCACTGTGAGGAGTCGGTTCCTGTTCCCTTCCTGAGCACCTTCGTGTCAGGCACCCAATCTCGGAGTCACTGGATCAGTTTTCCGGAGGAGTGATTATCCTTGGGTAATCACCTTTAGGAAAAGAAACCCGAAAGGTTTGTTCACGCTTGCAAAGAGCCCTTTCAGCAGCAGCTGATTCAGACCTGACCTGTGCACTTCACTGACTTACCCGACCACCTGCAGCCAGTGTCAAGCACAAACCTTAATGCCAAGCAGCTGCTGAGTATTTTCCCTCATCAGACCATCCTCAAGATTGATTGTTCTGGCTTGGTCACAGACTGTCCCTCCTGTTGCAAGGGCACAGCTTGACACAGGTGGTAATCCACCAGTATAATTACCAGTTCTAATTACATTTGTCATCTTAGAGAAACATGGTTTCTTAAAACTTTTACTTAAAACTTAAGTAAAAACATTTTTAAACAAAACAAAAATTGCTTACCTGACACATTATTTGACAAACTAACATCACCATCTGTGCTTTTCTTTTTTTCCCTCTGTTGTGTTCAGGTTACACCATGGTAAGGCAGCTAGAAGTTCACTTCTTTCCTTCTTGGGTCCTCTTTTTTTTCCCCAAGCACAATATTTACAGTGCAAATTCAGTAAGGAGATACTTAAGGGCAGGCTGCTCAATGCTTTATTTTTTTCTAGAAAAGTACTTAAAACAAATAAATAAACAAATCAAGGGGATTTAAACAAAGCTTATTTTTTTTGTCACAAACTCACCATCCACTGGGAATCCACAGCTTTAATTTTGAGGCAATGTTGGGTTTGTTAAAACAAACACCACAACATTCAGGAACCCCCAATCAGGCTATCAGATCAGTATATTTTCACATTAACTTTTAAGTGAAGGTTGGCAGCCATGCTTACACTTACCAGTTGCTACCCCACATGGCTTGAGAGTGCAACTCTTTCAGTCCCAGCAGTAATACTTTTTTAGACTTTCCAGCTCCATTTAATGACACATCATATATCACCCTCCAGCACTGCTGCTGTTAAACACCCTCCTCGGGCAGCAAGCCTGCGTGTGCAGTGGTTTGCAGACCAGCCAGAATAATTTCCACTCCTTTTTAAGCTACTATTATAATGTGTCTGGTTTTGTGAAACAGCTGCATGTGTTTAAAAGGAACTTCTTAGGATAATTTTGATGAATGTTAAAATGATCATACTTTTCAGAGGATTCCCTTGCATTTCATTGTGTTTCTAATTAAAAGCTAAGTTTGCAATCCAGAAACTGCAGGAAAAATAAGTAAAATAGGGTGAACTACCCTGCCCTGTGAGGAACTCTCTGCTAACAAGGACAAGTTTCTTGGATTTATGTCATGGTGATAATTTCCCTTGGCTTTGCTCCAACAAAGTCACACGTGCACGAGTCTGATACGGCACTGCTGGGTCCTGGAAGGCTCTGCATGGTTCCATGGCAGCCCCACACCACTGCAGACACCAACCCTCCCTGTGGCAGGACAGTCAGTGACATCTGGAACTGTGTCACTGCCCTGGAAAATCTGGTCTTCTCCAGCTGAGGCCCAAACTTGACCCTGCATCTGGTATTTCTGAAATGTTGCAGGGCAGAAGCCCCAGGGCTCTTTCCCTCTCTCCTCTTTGTCCAAATTTTTTCACCACTGGCCAGAACTAGAAGAAGGGGCTACAGGTCTATCAGACCTGCGAGTTCCTGACCCAGTGACAGCAGAGGTTTTCAGCCCGGCCTCCTCTCATAGGTATTTTTTTAGGATGATGAGACCAATATGAGCCCCATCCATCTTTCCCAGGAGGGTTTATTTTCCAGAGAAGACAGGGCTGTTGATGTCAAGAGAAATAATTTCACTGAGGCCTGTGCTCTGATCCTTTGGGTATACACCATATTTAGTCTGTTGCTGAGAGGGGGTTGTTTCGGTATTTTGTATTTGGCACGTTGATGGGAATTCCTAGAGGATCCTAGCTTTCCCTTTTTGGGATATCTCCATCCACAGGTCCTACTGCACAAGGCTGTTGGCTACTAGGGGAGGAAGGAGGGGGGACAGCTGGGGACTGAAGATTTGGGGGGTGTGAGGAAGGTTTGATGAGGACCAGATCACTCCCTAACCCCTGCAGGTCTGGCTCCCAGCACCCTGCCCTCCTCTCCCTGCCAGCACACGGTGCCTGCTCCCTGTTCTGTCCATGCATGCCGGGGACTGTGCCCCCCCATCGCTCCTCTTCTACATTTACAGGCACAGCGAGGTATTTCTTCTGCATGAACAAGTATTCACAGCCCTTTCTCAAGAATTGAGCTGCACACTGGATCACAAGAGAAACTGGCAAATCTGCAGGGAAGGTGGGAAACAACCCTCTTGTTTCCCAGGGGCAAGGGAGGCTTAAACCAGCCCCAGGCTCCAAATGTCACATAAACACGGGGAAACCCAGAGCCACCTCCACCCACACAGCCCTGCTGTGTTAGGAATAACCCTCTTCACCCAAGCAACCCCTGAACTCAGGGACTTAGCTCCAACGAAATGCACTGACAGTGGGTAGGAAACATCCTGTGCCCCATGGGCCGTGACCTGCCCTTTGCCCTTGTAGGCACAGGGCCACGAGGAGCAGGGATACTGCCAAGGCAGGAAGGAGTTAAAGGTCCATTTCCTTTGTCAAACAGCAGGGAAAAAGGATGAAACCCTGAACTTGTGAGTTAGGGGCACCCCTTTCATACACCTTTTTGAAAGCCAGAACCAGCCTGCTTCCCTAAAAAGTGGCTCGGGGCAGGGGCCACAGCCCAGGGTTAGGCCCTGCTGGGAACGAGGTCCTTGGCTCAGGCTGTGTTTTTTAAGCCAGGTACCAAAAGGATTTTCCAGCAGGACGTGGTTTCCAGGGCCCCTCCCCACTGACAAGATTCTCCTCCTCTATATAGGGAGGCTGCAAAGGCAGCAAGGACTTGGGCTGTCCCGGCTGGTGGCTGTATCTCCAACTCACTCTGCTCCCCCAATTGGACACCTGTAAGTACCACAGGGGGGTGAAGTCCCTGCTGGGACCGGGCTGGGGGCTCACGCACTTTGGGATGGGGAGTCTGGCAAGTTAACTCTTCCACTGCTCTGCCAGCACGTTCAGAGAATAACCTGGGCATGGGAACAGACCTATCAGATGCGCTCAGACGATTTATCCTGGTTTGTGTGTTACTGGTTGGGTTCTGGGGAAAATGCATAGAGACTGTGCATGCCTGAGAGCGTGCATAGATGCTGTAGCCTGCTTCTAGTCACTGCTAACACTGCCATTGCTGGGTCGAGCCTGAAAGACACCGGCTGCAGAGAAGGAGCCGTGCCCTGAGCCGGCAGCAACGCGGCCACAAGGTGCAGGGCAGTGCGGGCGGGCACGGGCACCTGCTGCAGGTGACCACCACACGGGCGTTTGGGAACGAAAAAGCCTGGTAACCTGAGCTGCTGATCTTCTCTAAGTGTTCCTAACCGCTCAGTCCTCATAAAGGACTGCTGAAAGAAAGTGCAACCAAATAAATAAATCAGCTCATCAGTAACTTGTTCTGTAAACAGGAAAAATGCTTAAAAATTAGAAGAAGGAATGGAAACACTTTTACATAAATGCCCCAGCATTACATATATATGTTTATAATATGCTGGGAACAAATTTTAAGAAAAACTAATCTGATAATTTACTGAACTAAACTAATTTCAAACGTGGCATGCCTTTTTTTAAAGGGAAAATAAAGCAACCAACTTCTAAGAAAATTCCATTAAGTAAATTAAAACAACAGTAGATGGCAGTGCAGAAAGCAGCTTCAGTGTCATCCCAGAGGTTCACAGGCTTCTTTCACATGTGTGTGCGTGTATGCATCTGTGTGCATGCACACCTATAAAAATGTTGATATTTATGTGAAAGGCATATATGTTTGCATAATTAAGAAGCATCATGAGACATTTTCAATATAAGGGAAATCAGAAGGCTTGTCATTATTATCTAAAACATACATCTTAGTAAAATCTTTTCTAAAATGCACTTGTTGAAAAACAAGCCCACCTTGTCCTGCACTCCAAGCTTTGCCCTGACAGGCAGTTTGCAGCAGGACTGTCTGGATGGACTGACTTGCTGAACTCCCCGAGTTTCCCCTTCCCTCATGCCACTCACACGGGGCTGAGGAACCCCCCGAGAGCAAAGCTCTGATTAAGCTGTCACTTCAGTTTAGTGCCCGATTCTGCTCTGGCCGTGTTCGCTCGGATGTAAACAATGAATTTTATTATCTCATTTGCAATTGACACACTAGTCCCTAAAAGGTATTTGTTTTGAATTTGTTATCATTACATTTTTGCGGAACGGCGAGTATTGAGCAGAACATCTCCATAAAAGGCAGTGTGGGGATGTATGCAGAGATCCCAATGCTTTGGAAATCACAGAGACTTATTAGCTGCAAATCTGTTGGCTTTTAAGTATGTTAATTTTAGGAGAAACCAAGAGCTAGAGATAGCTTTCCAACTTGTGCAAAGTCTAGTTAAACTATGGATTATTTGTGAATTCTAACCAATATACAGAATCTGATTTAGTTCATAGAGTGACATCTACAGGAATCTGAAATAGCTGGTATTTTCCAGATAAAGAGAATCTATCCCTTTATTCCTTCTTTTCTGATTTTTACAGTGTATAACAGGCAATAACTAGGGCCAATTTCTTTTGTATATTAGAAAATGAATCAAGTGTTTAGTCAGAATTATGTAGTAACTCACATTAACAAAGGTGAGAAGACCTTACTGCAATTGAGGCACTTAGAGATAATTTGATTGAATTATATGGAGAATGCATTACAGAAAAAAACCCCAAAAACCAAAACCAACCAACCAAAAAAGAAACCCCAGACTGATGGTACCTCCATTTCCAGATGAAAAGGTCCACAGTGGGGAAAGGTGAAAGGCCGGGAGGGATTGATAGCAGTGCTCACAATAAAGCTGCCAATGCTGGGGGACGCATTCCGAAACGAAGGTCACAAGATTAGGATTCATCCCTAGATTATCTTTTGATTATCTTTTTTTCCAAGCAGTGCTCAGTTGGATGATTCAGTTAAGTGCTGGAAAAGTTAAAGATAAGGAACCTGAAGGAAAGTAGTTAAGGATTACTGTAGCCCAAGAAATGCAGTTCGAGTCAAGCAGCAGGTTACTGCTACACTCTTTCATCAGAAACTACTCATGAGAGCAGGACTTGATTTTTGAAAATAATTGGTTATATGTTCCTCTGTTGCAATAATTATTCCCTGTACAGATGTGATAAGGCTTTATGTTGACATGCACATCCTGCAGAGGAAGGGAGAAGTGTCCTTTATCTTTTCCTTGGGAGAAAAGCAGTCCCTCCAAGCTCTGACTCAGGAGGCAATTCTGCTTGGCCAATAACCTTTTAATTAAAGTGCACTTCCTGGAAATATTTATATTTCATCCTTGAAATAATATACTCAGGATAATATAGTTATAAAGACAGCATTCAGCTTCTGTGATTAACATGAAAAGGAAGAGGCAGTGAAGATCAGCCAGATATCTCCATAGTGGGACAGCAGACAGAGGAATAGAGTGAGCTGTGGAAATATCCATGCATGTCTGGGGGCTAGACAAGTACAACAAATGGATCAGGTTAGGTGTAATGTGGCACCTAAGGCAAGAAACTTCCTATCAATGGTATTTTTGTGATTGCTTTTCCTCCTCCCATTCTCAGGATAACTCACCTCTGGGTATAAAAGAGTATACTCTTGTACATGATTTGGGCTAAATGGATGAGAACCTCTTGCCACCTCTTGCACATGGATAGGGGTCTCCACTTGTCTCAGCCAGTCCTATGGGTGAAACCCAGGAACTGGATAAAGGGTAAATTTTGCCTTCCCAGGGAATGTTCTCAGCAGGCAGTAAGGAGTTTTTCCCCTTGGCCCATTTCCCCAGTATCAATCACATGCTGGCCCAGTGCAGTGCAGTCTTGATCAGAGATGGACCAGAAGATATACTGCCAATTATTAATCAGAAAGCTTCAGCATCTCATTAGCAGCTCATTAGTCCTCACTAGGACAAATTTAGTTGAGTTTGTGGAGCTTATATTCTACCCCTTCCATTCAGAAACCTTCCTTTATAATGAATAGTGCACATTAATAAATAAATTATTAATAGCCATTAATCCACACTTCCTAACTGCATCTCCTTTTTTACTACAGTCGTAGTAGAAGCTGCTAAAACTTCATCCTTAAATTCCAGAGGTTCAGCGATGAACAATTCTTTTCACATAAATCCATGTTTTCTCCTCACTGTGTTTCAGAGGAGTTCTGGGATCCAGCTCAGACTGTCTAATCACTAGTTCTTGTAGGGGATCTATTCTTACCATACTCAAACTAGTCCTACTGCTTGGATCTAGTGGGATAAGAACCTGTATTTCCAAGTTTTGCAGTTCATTCCACCTTATATACCTTCAAAGCAGATATTGCTTTGAAAAGGATTGAGTTTTAAAACTTTTCTGCACCTTGCTATGTACGTGCAGGAAGAACTAGGAGAACTTAGTCAAACCGAGACAGACCAGCTTTCAGTTTCATGCTAGAATCTGTAGAAGATTTGAAGTTTTTGACTTAGCATGTAACAAAGAAAGGAACTTTTCCTTGGTCCTTGGGCAACAGAACAGACAAACCTCTGGGATGTCCCACATGTGACATGTTTTGTAGCAAGCCAGCAGTTTTAACTGCGGTTGGGTTTTTAAGGTAGATGGTCAGGATGATTTGGCAGTTTGATTTCCATCATGTTCTGTGAGCAGCCTCAGAATAGCAGGATGTGACTCCATGAAGCTCAGCTCTGCAGTTCAGTCTCACTTTTGGTGTTTCTGAAAGCAGTATCTAATTCCTATTAATCTAAAAGTGCTGTCACCTGGCATTTAGCCAGAGGCAGCACTATCCAACCGTTCTGATGCTTCAGCATGGCCATACAGGTCTCTTCTGGGCACAGGATGGGCTGAAATCCCCGTCTCTACTGCTGCAGCAGCTCCTCCTGTGCTGCTGGGGCAGTGGGGTGGAGAACGTGCCTGTTGCCACTGCAGTGGGAGAGGCCAGGGCAGCTCCTGCTGCTCCCTGAGCCCCGTGCCCCGGGAGCTGCAGCTCTGGAGATGGGGCAGTGCTTCCATGGCTCCCCTGTCCAGCAGCTTCCCCCCACAGCCGCCAGCTGGAGAGCTCAGCTGCAGAGAATACCATCTCCATTATTGGAACTGTGCAGCTCTACCAGCCCTCTTGGCAACGAGGGAGCACTTTCTGCCTTAATCCACACAGAGGTCAAATAGTTTCCTCTTGCTCTCTTCCAAGAATCTCCTGGGAGCGAGCGGAGGGCCACATCCTACAGATGCTCCCTCGCAGAGCCTGACAGCGGGGAACGCTGCTCAGGGCCAGTGGCAGTGCACAGGTCCAGCCTGCCAGGGTCTCCCTCACACATTGCACGCTCATGGATTACCTGGGTGAATTCTCCTCTTTGGGATTTCCAGACAAGGCTCTAGAACAAGCACATTTGGCTTTTTTTTTTTAAGACAAGACAATTGTCGAGGGAGTTTAAAGAGCTGGGACATCTCATTTCCGCTGGATTGCAGTGGGATATCATCTAACCTTCTTAGGCGCCTCTAAAAATCCTAGTTTTGTTTTTAAGCTTTATGTCACCTTCTGTATGATCCATGTTTCCTTCTCAGACCCCTCAGAGAGTGTGGCCTTGCAAAAAAACCTTAATCTGTGGGAAGGCTTCAGGGACAAATATTTGGAAAGCAAGCTCTGGTACTCCCAGAGCACAGGATGTCCATTTGGCTACATACCACAGAGCTCGGTCCTTACAAATATTGTCCTGCTTACAGGTTGACTGCTGACATCTTTAGCAGTCAGCTCTCCAAGCTCCCTCCAGATTCGTGTTTGTTTGAATGCCGTAAATATTAAATTCACTCTCAATAAGGAAATGAAACAGCCTCTGTCTCCTAGAGATGTTTTTCTTGGGCACACGCTCTTTGTAGCTCCTCCCCAGCTCTCCTCTCTGCTCCACTGCACAGCAGGTTTCCCAGCCAGCATGACTCTTTCTGCCCTGGAGAAAACCACAAATGCTCTGTGTACTCCTTCCCTCATTGAGACCTGTGCCCCCACGAGACAGAGCAAAACACTTACAGAGCTCCAGCGTTATCAGCACTGATCTTGCAGCTACATCCAAACTTCACTTGCCAGAGCAGGAGAGCAGCTGCCTCCTGTCTCAGCACCATGCAAACTCTCCTCCAGCTCTCACCTGTGCAGCAGATACATCCAGCTGCTCTGTCCAAGTGCAACTGCGTGACACAGATGCATCATCCTTCCAGTCTGAGCATCATGGTTGAGAGTATCTTTTAGCTGAAGCAATTTCCAGGCTTGTTTTAATTCTGCTCTCTCTCAGGTGATAGACATTTACCCTTCATAAATGATCAACTGCTACTGTTTGACCCGTGGGGAGGGGCTAACTCTAAATTACTTCTCCTTCACCAGCAGTACTGATAACAATTTTTTTCTGCTTTTTCTGTTGACCACGTCTTAATCTTATTCTTCTCCAAATGAAATGGTATTAAGTGATTGGAAATAGTCCTTTGTACTAAAGGTTCATTTCTGTCCTTGCTGGAACACAGCCTGGGAACCATTCTTCTGCTATTTATTTCATTATTGCACTGATATTTCAGTATGCACCCAACAGGATTTGGGTGATGGGAAATTTTGTATTTGTCTGAATTCAATTAACTTTGTGATGGGCAGGAGCCGAGGCTGCAGGAAGGTGTTCAGCTGGTGGTCCTGGTGCAGTTCTGACAGTCTCACTGCACAGACATTAGTTATGCCTTATTTTTCTCTCTGCTCTTCAATGTAACATAAACAAGATCAAGTAATAAGCCCAGATGTCCTCATTTGATTTAGTGCCATGAAGCTTTGATTTTGGTGATTTCAGACACAGTAACAAAGGCATGAGATCTGAACACATACATTCTGAAGTATCTAAGCTGGCACCCAGAAGTATCCACGTGGAAGTGTGAGATAGGACACAGGACCTGCAGTGCTTTGGACCTGCTGCATGGCATATTTGACCATATATTTGACCAAAATGTGTTTTGCCTGGAATGTCTCCACATTTGCCTTCCTTTATCCCTTTAAAGCAGAATATTTTGCTTCCTCAACAGGTGTCTGCTGAGTCAAAATGGCTCAAAAACCTCTCAGTGATGATGAGAAATTCCTCTTTGTGGACAAAAACTTCATCAACAACCCACTTGCCCAGGCTGACTGGTCAGCAAAGAAACTGGTTTGGATTCCATCAGAGAAACATGGATTTGAAGCAGCAAGTATCAAGGAAGAGAAAGGGGATGAGGTGACAGTTGAACTGGCAGAAAATGGAAAGAAAGTGACACTGAGCAAGGATGACATCCAGAAGATGAACCCTCCAAAGTTCTCCAAAGTGGAGGACATGGCAGAGCTGACTTGCCTCAATGAAGCTTCAGTGCTGCACAATCTAAGGGAGAGATACTTCTCAGGTCTAATTTATGTGAGTAGACCCAGACACACGCAGAGCATTTCCTATTGCATGCAACCATGTCCCGACGACAGCGAGGTGGATCCCACCCACTGCCTGGGATACAGGCCTTGTGTAACACTGCCGTGCAAGTACTAACCCCCAGTGATGGCATCCTAACACAAAAATGTTTTAAATTCACTTTATGCCCCATGATTCTCCTGCTTCTTTAATAATGGCTTCTTTACTTAACTAAATTAAAACACAGGAAGGTTTCTTTGGCAAAATTTACGGATTCTGAAAGAATATTGTCGGCTTGGGAAGTACTCTCTGATAGGTGAACAAAATCTGAGTCCTGCTGTTTGGGGAAAAAAAAATAATAGGGACCTTTAAATTAATTCAATGCAAACCTGAACCAGTTTCCAGTAACTTGCAAAAAGAGCATACGGAAAAGCCAAATCATGCCGTTTTTCTCAGGCAAAACTCCCACTGAAAGGCAGCTGAAACGTTCTGGTTTGGTTGTGCTTGAGTTAAACCTTATGTTTGGATAAAGGGACAAACCCACTGGAATTCAGGCAAGAGTACTTTCATGTACCAGTGTGTCACTGAAGCCAAGTCATGCATCCACTAAACCTTTTTGTCCTCATGTTGGTCAAGTTACAGATCAGACAAGCCTGGACAAATTATAATTTCTCTATATTCATGTTAGTTATGGCAAGATTATTCTGTCTTTCAGTCCACACAAGTACATTAACACAAGAATATTTTGACATTGATAACCCTGTAATCTATCCACATCAACAGTTAGCAAACAGCACAGTAAGAAAGCCCAAAACTTTTCCAAGGAATTTAGCTGTTATCTTTGATTTTACATGGAGGATACCTATGCTGTGCTGCAGAAAAGTTATCTACAGTTTCAATCTATGAAAATTTTACTTGCATGACAGACCACTGATGAGTGAAAGTACAGAGCTTAAGCAGAAACAGTAGTCAAGGTCTTATTACTAATATGAGAAATACTAAATTGAAAAGTAGGAAATGAAGCAGAAAATAAGATAGTTATATGGAGTACAACAAAGGAACTACTTACTTTCTATGCGTAACTTCAAAGAGCTAAGCTCAAGATCTTTCCTTCAGGAATGTACTAAAATGCATATTAAGAAGTTCTTGAAAGAAGCTGGACTTCCTATCTTTTTGTTACTTGAGTTTATTGGACTTTAAGTTTGCAGGTGAACATGTGGGCCCACGTGCTATTATACCAGAGCATCCAGCCTTAATGATTAAAATAGACTTTTTCTGAAAGTGTTCTGCATTGTTGCAAGAATTAAAAGAATTAGTAGAAGGTTAGTAGGATAAAATGGGGCACTGGGTATTTCTTTGTTGTTGTTCTCAGCAACACTCTGCATAGATGTTCCAGGGTTTCCATTATGTTTACTTTGTGGAATTTCCATTTTCTACAGAAAGAGGAAATTAATTTCCAAAAGTGGATAATGCAATTAGAAATCAAAGAGTTTTTCATGGAGGAAAAAGTGGAAGTGTACCTGAAATTAAGTTTTCTTTCTCAAGAGACTAGATTTTAAGATGGTAAAAGTTTCAAAGAAATTAATTTAATTTGTAGTGCAACAAGTTATTCGTATTTTCAGTAACCAAAACCTGCTTGAAACTGTCCAGCTTTACACAGTGCTGCCCTACTAGATGCTGACACACCTTTTTAAAAAGAGGGGGCCTCTAAAGAGAATTTGAGTATCATCCACTTGCAAAACTAACTGTAAACAAGCATCTCCTGGCTTTGCCATGTGTTGCCTAATTTGCGTCCCTTGGAGTCCCACACATTCAAAGAAAGCATGACCTCAACATTTTTCTCTCCAGAGCATCACTAACGCAAATGGGGATTCCCAAATCTGCTAAAGAAAAATAATCAATCTAGCTGGGGAAAAAAAAAAAATCATCTCCCCCTTGCATTTACATTAAATATTATTAAATAAAAATATTCCGTGTAGAAATTCACAGAGTGACTGCACACTACAAAAGCACCCTGGCCTTTTGGTTCATCACAGATAAATTAAGATAGAGGGGCAGGAAGAAACATGAGCCACTAACTCATGTTTCACATTGCTCAGAACAAAAAGAATCTGCTTTATCCACACACAAATTACACCAAAAATTATTATATAAGAGTGAATAACACAGCAATGCAATTTCAGTGGATTTGAGAGTAGAATCAAGTTCCTTGTGGCTGTACTCATAGGCACTACTTGTTCAGTCTTCACTCATCAGTGAAAAACGCTGTCTTTGATACGTAAAGCTATATATGCGTATTGGAACTGAGGTTGGACTCTTCTGCCCAGACCGAGATATTTACAGTGCAGATGAGTATTTGTGCCAGTCTCCTGTAAACACCCAGCAGCAGTAGTTGTCAGGGATACACAAGCTCAGCACTCCCATGGAAGTATCCCTAAGATATTTCAAATTATGTTCTTCCTCCAGACCCTCTGGGGAGAGATTAGGCTGGGGGTCCCCCTCTCTAGACAGGCAGAAGGACTAAATCCAGGTAGAAGGATTTAAGGCACGGAAGCTTCAGCACCCCCACTTTCAATCACACACTTGGCCGTGTCAAAACATTCTCTATATTAATCTAGCTCCCCCAAATCCTTGAAAAGCAGATACCTACAGCTACAATCAACCAAAATAAGAGGGCTTAGTTAAATTTCCTGAGGTGACAGATCGTATCAGTCACAGTCCACTTAGAAATGAGGATTCCTGAACTTCATCAGCTCCAGCTTTTACTCTGCCTTAATAGCCTGCTTCTTGTGCCTCAAAAGTAGTTTTTCAAAGGTATGTTACTGTGTGCCTGGGTGTGCAAACAGCCCTGCAAGTGGCAAGTCAGGAAATGCCTGGAAGTCTCAGGGAAGGGAGGCCTAAATAATTTCCTTGGTTTCCTCTCCTATTATTTTACTTGGGTGGGAATGATTAGTTGAGTGTGTACAGTAAATCTATTTATACTATTAAAAAATGTCTTGCTGTCCTTTCCATAAGGGCCTTGGTGGTCATTCTAGGATAAAACTGTCACTTTCCAAGTGTGTTATCCTGGCAACACTGAAGTTCCTTTTGACACGAGCAGCACAGTTTCATTCTGAACTCCCAGGCCAATGAAAATCCAGCCCAGCAACTGCCTACCTTCCACACCAAGGGGTTCAGCTCGGGGGTGCTGAGAAGCGGCGAGGATTTGAGCTCGATTTTCCCGGACTGTGCTGACACAGGCACGAGCTGAGCTGTTGGTGGAGGTCCCCACCAGCACCCGGAGCACCCCACGCGTTCCGTGCCCGGCTGGAGCACCCAACGCGCTGCTGGAGCCCTGTGTGCTGAATAAATACCATATAAAGTGCTCGGGCTGTGCCGGGGCTGTGCTGGGCCATTGCCTATTATGGTCAGGAAAGGGAAATCCCTGTGCCCGGAGCCGCCCGGGTGCCGCGGCCCGGCCGTGCCCGGCTGCAGCGGGGAGCGGGGGCAGCTCCGGCCGCGCCGGACACAGCCCCGGGGCAGCTGCGCCCGCAGAGCTCTCCTGCACACACACGGCAAGGAAAGAAAAGAAATAATAATAAAAATTAAAAACAAACCCACCAACCAACCACTTCTGCCTATGTCAGAAACAGCATCGTTTCATTATTTCTTTTTTTTTTTTTCCATAGGCCAGTTTAAATATCACAATACTGCTGCAATTATGATCTCATAACTTGATTTTTTTTTTTTGGAGGGGGGGTTAAATTTTCTTTTTAAAATTAAATGCCCTTGCAAATTTCTTACTTTTAGCAACTGTTTGTGAAATACGGCTCTTCATCTATTATCATATGCTATTATTTCTGGCCCAGTTCAATAGCTGGAATATTTAGATAAAGGAAAAATAAAAATAAAAATTAAAAAAAAACAACTAAGAAAACATAGATGAACACCTATCAGCTGGCAGCCAGTATCCTTGTTTATGTATATATTTTTATATTAATACCTTCATTAAATTCTAAACAAACCACATTTTTCCTTAAGTTTCCTGCAGAAATAGTAATGTATTAGTTAGTCTCTCAAGGCATCTATTTGGAACTTTTTTTTTTTAAGGACTGTCATCAATCATCATTGTTACATGTGTTCATAGAAGCTTTTTTTAAAAAACAGTTCAAACATCAATCCAAGCTTCTTACCTAGGATTTCAGTTTACAGAATTTGATGCCTACATGAGCAGATATTTACAGCATATTCTGATAAGAAAATGCACATATAAAGAAATATCAATTATTACAGTTGTTACCATACCCTTATGCGTGATAAGGGTTTGTACTGAAAATAACTGAAGTTAAGGAGCTCTAACATCAGATCACGGTGTTTCTACAGATTGCTAAACTCACCTACTTTCCAGCAGCTCGCTTATTAGAAATAATTATTTGTGCAGTTGGAAATTACCCATACACACACACATACATTCAGAAAATCTCTGCTTCATTTGTTACCCTGGGCAGAACACAAAGGAGTGCTGCTCGCTAAAACCCCATTAATTCAATGCAGCTGATGCCCGTGTTTCCCAGCCTAGACATGGCATGTGATACTCAGTCCAGCTTTTATTTGAATTCCCTTGCAGACTTACTCGGGTCTCTTCTGCGTTGTGGTCAACCCCTACAAGCAGCTGCCCATCTATTCAGAGAAGATCATTGACATGTACAAGGGCAAGAAGAGGCACGAGATGCCGCCGCACATCTACGCCATCGCCGACACGGCCTACAGGAGCATGCTGCAAGGTAGGACAGCCCCGGGCTGCCATCCCTGCCCTGGATGTGGCAGAAAACACCTGGGAACTCCATATGTGCTCCTCCCAGCAGCCAGCCAGGAAAGAGCTCTCACAGAGGGCAGCACTGCCTTTCTAGAAGTTTCAGAGGAATTCTTTGGCAGGAACAGCAGTCCACAAACACTGTGACTCAAAAAGGAAAAACAATCCTTTTACCCATCTGTGTCGAGGCATGTGGGAAGGTTTCAAAGTCAAGCAAATAGTTTTGGCAAATACGGGCATGGAAAATGCTCCCTCTCCACTAGTGGAGACTATGCCAAAGTTAGCTGTGAGCACTGCTGGATCTGTCGGCATTGCTGCTCTCTCCCTCCAGCAAAGCAGATTCAAACAATGTTTTGGGGCTACTTTCCCTCCAGCCTGATGTCTTGAACCCCGAGTTGAGATGTGCTCTGTTTTCCAACAAGGATGGCAATGAGCAGTGGGAAAGCAGTCAGGCCCCAAAGGGTGCAAACAAACCCCCAAAATTCACAGCGCTCTCCTCCTCCTGCAGTCACTACTGACAGACTGAGTGGGTTTTGTTCTAAGGAAAACCATCACTTAGGGATGAAGAAGCTAAAATGATGGATGTAGGAGGCTGTAACACCTCCAGACTACAGGACATGACCAGGTCCCATCTCACGTTGACCTTGGGTGCTACAGGAAACCAGGAGCTCTACAAAATGCTTTGAAATTTATATGCCCTCATAAGGACTCTGACCCTACAGAAATTCTGGCTGACAACTATGGCTCAGCAAGATTCACAGGCTTGGCCCTAAAGTTTAGTTCTTCCCAGTTTGGAGTTTAAGGATTAGGATTTTTTCTTCCTATGGCTTATATGACATTTCTTTTCTGGAGCCATTTCAGTTCCTATATTTGAGTGCATCCCAGAAGGCAGAGCTACAGTGCAGCAGAGGAGGACCAATAAAGCAACAAAAATATCCTGAAAACAGACCTTCCTACACACTATGTGATATAATCACAGTTATAAAAAACTTACTTGGCGGAAGGTCATCCCACTAAGCCACAGTCACATGTCCGTGCTCCAGCCTCCCTCCTGGACCCTGTGCTCTGCATCCAGCACTGTCCAGGGCTCTGAGCAGGCCCTGAAGCCATTCCTCCCTCAGATCCTTTATTTAAGCAGCAAGCCTTGAGGGGAGCTCTGGAAGAAGCTCCTGGCTCCTGCAGATCCTTAGCCGTTGTGCAGGGTGCTGTACTTGTCCCTAGAAATGAGGTGGGGGGAAAAGAAACAAAAAAAGAGCTATAAGCTATCTTTAGGAAAGGAAAAGACACAGATGACTGCAGCCTATGCTGAAACAGAATGGTTTTGTCCTGATAATATGAGAGTTTTCTGCCTAACATGAAACTAGTCTCAGCATAGATGAGCCTGATCCAAGCAGCACAGGGATGTCTTCCACTCCTCATCTCTCTGTCTCCTGTCCCTCCCAGCACATTCTCCTGAGCAGTGGGAAGCTGCTGGAGCTGGTTTGCCCTTGCTGTGGCCACTAACTGCACTTAGAAAAGCCTGGGATCAGCTGTGCCTCCCAGGCTGGGTGCCAGAGGGAGGGGGCAGCAAGAGTGCAGGCTCCTATCGATTCACTTCTTTTGGTGCTCAGAGCAATTTCCTGGCCCTACCAGCTCTCAGGGAAGCTTTATTCCTCATTATTCATGCGCCCCCCACTGCAATTCTTCCTGGCAGCAGAGAGGAGGGGGAGAGCAAGTAGAAAGGAACAAGGAGGGACTAGGTGATCAGATGAACCTTTAAGAGGATGCTCTTTCACTGCCTCCCACCCCAGCCATGCACAGCTGGCACAGCAGCCGGGGAGTGGAACTGCCAGAGCTCCCAGCACAAGCCCAGGACACCCACATTTTACTTGCACATGTCATTTTGGAGACTCTCCATCTCTGAAGAGGGCCCCAGCTGCTTTTAAAGCTGTGCTTTTGTTTGTAAAAGCCTACTCGTGTTTTGTGCATAAAACTAAACCAACCCTCAAAATAACTCTCATTATTCAGCCAAATTCTATTCACGTTGGAGTGCTGAAAGTGGGTGTCAACACAGTTCTGTGTGAGCATGCAACACATATAGACAGAGAGAGCTTCAGGGGGCTTGTGAGCATATTTCCAAATGGAATATAAACAGAAGTTCTTACTCATAAACATGGATCAGAGCACTAAATGTTTTTCCTGTGAAAAGTCAGTACTGGGCTTTATCTGGAAGCTTGCATATTTTCTGCTTGCCAAAGTAAAATATGTCTTAGATTCATGAGACTGAGGAGTTATATTCTGGTACTTCATGACCAGGGCCACTTGGCCCAGAACAATCAGCTTTTTCAGATGTCTCAGGAATCCTTTATCTTTTGGTGAACCAAGCCTCTGTGTCTGCAGATCCCTGTTCCTGATGCAGGTTCATCATCTGAGAACCACAGCCTTCCACATTCTCACCCTCGCCTGTGTTGGCACAAACATCCAGCAGAAAACATGAGCTGTGCACACTGCATTCCTCCTCTGCTTCAGAGACTTACTTGGTTAATGTATTCATTAAGCATGATGTTTAAGTCCCATCAAAGCTGTTCTGATAAAAACACTTAGCCACAGCTATCAGCAATCAGATAATCAGACTTTCTTCCAAATATGCAGAAAAGCTGACATCTCACAGGACACAGGAATTATCAAAGATATGGCTGGGCAAAGATAAAATTTCCACTTGTTTCGAGTGGTTCTGAGCACGTAAAACGCTTTTACAAATCACAGTCATGCTGTCTCATGCTCAGCCAGGAGTGCTGGGTGTCCTGTTGAATCGGCTGATTACCATGTCACTAATGCAGTGTGATCGTTGCCCAGGCACAGCTGTGGATGCTCATTTCCAGCCAGAACAAGAATAAACTTTAATTTTCTTTAATCTCAAAGACTGAGAGCATTTGTGTGTGTGTGTCCCCAGGAGTTACCACTCCTGCTGAACGGGGCCCTCCTGGCTGTGTTTACAGGCCAGCTGTAGCCGATTACTGCTACACTTAGAGACTGCAATCATAAAAGATTTTCCCCTCCTCCTGCGCCCTCTGCTCTCTCCTGTTTGGGATGAAGTAGCTCCATACAAAGGGCTTGATCCCCATCCCAACTCTTGCCCTGCCAGCAGGATTGTTCATGCAGCCATGATGCAAAACTGCTCCAGGTGAAAGCCATCCCTGGCTTTTTGCTGTTCTGAAGTGGGTCCCCCCCCTCCTGGTGCAGTGTGGTCTGTGAATGCTGGTCACAGCAGCAAGGAGGAGGCAGAGCAGGCCAGGGAAGAGGAACTGGAGGTGGGTGGATGACTCCTTCCTGCAGCACTGCCGGCTTCCAGTGATGGTGAAGCTGAGACACTGTTCCAGTAAGGAGGAATAATTCTGCTGCCTTCTGTCATCTTCCCTGCAGAAACAAAAAATAAGTGATAGACCATACAAATGTGAAAAGTTATGATATGTAGAAGTAGTAACAAAAAGTTTTTGTGTAGTTGGTTAGGCCTTTATTAAGTTTTCTGGCAATAAATCATCCTGGAGAAGATATATTACAGCTTTCTGTAGATTCAAGGAGATTATTTTCTGTGGAGCCACTTTTATGCAAGCTTGAGTTAAAAATGGAAAAACAAACAACCTGGTAGTTACTTGGAGGTATGGGAGGGAAACACAGTTCCCAAGGTCTTAGAAACAGAGGCTGCTGTGAGAAGCCATCTGTTCACTGTGTCCTCAGCAGGACTGTACAGAAATGTCCCCTTTCAGCAGTGGAGTTAGTAACAAATGTAAAGAAGCAGTAAGTGAGTGGGGGAACATGGTTTCAGTTTGGTTTTTTTCCTTTTATGGTAAAGCTGCCAACTTGCTGCTTCATTGTGATAAACCATCTGATTTTGTTTGTGATTAAGCAGAGCTAACTGGTCTATCAAGAATTCTTACAGGCAATCTGGAGGTGTTCAGTGAAAAAAGTAAGCAGATTCCGGAAAGAAAAAAACAACCAGCTCTGCTGCATGTTTAGGAAAGCTGGTGAGGTTTTAATGTAAGTGTAGGTCTCTATTAAAAATTGAGGAGAAAATTTAAAAAAAAAATCTTTAAACATCTAATATAGACACACAGGAGGTGGATGATACTCTTCCAGATAGTATCCAATTTTCTTAAAAGGCATTAGCCGAAAAGATATTAGAATCTAGAAGACCTCTATTTTGTTGCTTTTTAAGCCCCAGGAATCACATTTAAGGAGTTTTATTTCTACAACTCTCTCTTCTGATAGATCTAACCACATAAAGTTGCAGACTCACAAAACAGGGCACAGTCTTTTCTATATGGAATATAACATACCAGAACAAAAATAGGATTAATAAATGGGAGAGCCTTTTAAAGAAAATGACACCAGTATCTGCAGCTCAGCTCATAACAGGACAGGATTAGACTTCCTGATACGTTTCACCCTTAGAGTTGCACTTAGTTAGAACTGATGGAGACAGAAAAACATCTGGAATTCTCCCTCCATGAGTGTGCACAGCACAGTTTGTCAGCATGAGGTTTCTCCCATGATTAACCTATCCCTGGGGACATTTGGTGCAACTTCTGACCTTCCCAGTCCTTCCTCTGCTCTTACATATCCCCAAGCTGCCCCTTCACAGGCACTCACACAAACCCCCATGGTGGGCCAGTCTGTGAGACACCTTCAGGGGGGTTTCCCCTGCTGAGGAGCAAAAGAAGGGCAGCAATGGGCAGCAAAGAGTAGTGAGATAATACTTGGCTTGGAGGAGGCCAGCTTTTTCTAATGTTCCCTGAGCTCAGAAATTCCACTGGCAACTCAGTATCAAGAGTCACTTTTATTTTCTTTATGGTATTTATGGGTTAGTGATGCAATATCAATACATGCCCATGGTTTCTATTTACACAACAATGTATTTTTAGCAAAAGTTCTTCCATGCTCTCACTTTTTTAACTTAAAAGAAAGCCTAGCTGATATCCTGCAGTGAAAAACAAACATGGCTCACAGCTCCTCTCCTCCCAAATGTTTATGTGGAAGAGTCCTACTGTGCTGATTGCTGACAAATACCTCCAACAGAAATGTAATGAGTCATTTTGTATCAATTTACAAAACAAAAAGTTAAGAGGCACCATTTGTTGTGTGGTGATCAATAAAGCAGTTATTGTTATAGCTTTTGAGGAACTGGGAGTAAATCAGTTGTTTAATATCAATCCAAGGCATTGCAGAATCCTCTAATGCTTTTCCTAGACTGGCTGTGGGCCAGGCAGCAGTTACAACTTGAGAGCTTAATAAACAGGTTTAAATAGGTTTATCTCATGATATATATGACATACAGGGTCAGGAATAGAGGTGAACAACCAGACAGGTATTCCTGCAAGTCACCCCACACACTGAGCAAAAGGAGCTCGTGTCTTAACCTCTGAGCAAAGGCTGATGCTGGGTCTGCTTTGGATAAATAATGACAAACCATACAGAAGCACTGGCTTCTGCCTAATTACCTGCCTCAAGTCTCAGATTTGTAAACTAAGCACACTTTTCAAAAATGTATTTGACCTGCCTGGAAATTTATTTTCCTAAGTCAGAAGATTTTTTTTACAGTCTGTAAAGGCAAACTGACAGTCTCAGTCAAAGAAAGGCAAACTTCAGTGCTGGGGCTGGTTGCTCAAAGCCTTGCTCAAGTCTGCTTCCAAGTAGCTCCAGGGCTGGAAATACCACACCTCTCTGAGAAACTCACCCTGATGTTTGACAAGTGAAGAAAACGGTTGTACGTTAGAAGGGATCACAGCAAACATGCTCATCCTGCCTTTCGGCAGAAGAATCTGCGTAAAAGTTCTGAAGGTAGAGAGAAACTCCAACTCCAGATGAATAAGCAGGGAGGATCGCTCCAAGAACAGGTTATGGAGATGGGATGCAATCCTAAACCTTCCTGCAGCATTACAGAACACTGGCTCTGGTGTGCTGAGAACTCTTACATACCTCACATAGTAGAAATGGAAACTTTGGTCCTTCTTTATATAAATCTTGATCCAAGATGTGTTTGATGGTCTGTTCATAGTAAAAAGCATGAAGAATATTTACATACTTGTTGACACGACCTTGTAAAATCTACAAAATATCTTGTTTTATCTTATTCTTTGGAAGATCTCCCAAAGAAATTATTTGTCCTCTTGATAAATGTTGTCTCAGTCTGAAATGAAATACAGACTACGTTATTCAGGTATTTGAACTGCTTTGCTTTCAAAAGTCAAAGCTTTGCATGACCAGCTTAAAACGTTTTAGTTGTTGATGTCTTATCTGTCCAGACTTTGTTTCGAGTGGGCTGCTAGCCATAGTTCATAAGCATAGTAAAAAGTTGAGTTTCAGGTTTGAAATCGTTATAATCTTCTTACAGAGAGCCTGATCTTTTTGCTGTCCTCATTACAGTTCATCTCTAATGGAATTTACAAAAAATATTTTTGACCTCTTAACCTTTTGTTCATTTTTTGTACAAACTATTTCCATTAGAGATGGTTATTTAAATGCAAGGGCAAATTAAATAAGATGTGAACCCAGTACTTTTGACTGATCATGGTCGGCCAGATTTTAGAAGGTCTAGGCTGTTCAATGTAAACCCTTATAAATATAAGTGCTTCTGTCAGAAAAGCCATTTTCCCTAATTAATGGATTATTTTTCTTTATTCACAGATCGAGAAGACCAGTCTATCCTGTGCACGTAAGTAAAACCATCTATTTTAGTATATCTCAATGTCACAATGTCTTTCTTTGTTCAAAATTGATTCAAATTCTGATGGAACGGACACATTCTCCTCACCTTCAGTAAGCTTGAACTCCAGTACCAAACCCACTTCAGTAGATAGACCTGTTCATAAGATAAAGAGCAGGTATCAGTGTCATAGGAAGTCTTTAATGCATAAAATTATTTATTTAAATTGACTTTCTGAACTTAGAGATTTAACAGTTTACAGTGAACAACTGGGGAGTGTGGTTATTACTCCACAAAATCCCACTGGTTTGTCATTCCTGCCTGTTTTGAAAAATCACTCAAAATGTTGAACTGGACAGGGATCTCCTGCTTGACCCTCAGTTTTGACTCTCTTTCCATTTTTCTCTTGCTCGTTAGTTGGTTTTATTTGCTTGAATGCCATCAAGAATGCTTTTGACATAATTTTGTGTTTGTTAAATTAGGCATTTTCCAGTTTTCCTGAGAAAAGATAGGATTTGATTCTATGTAAATGCTAATACTGTTTGCAGAGCGGTATTATGTGTAATTATATTATATTGTTAAATGTGTATTATTTATGTCAGGTTCATGCGATGATGCTGTAATCTGTCAGGTTTAAGCTATCTGAGAAAATGTGGCTACTGACTGAATATCTATTTACACTAAAGTTTTTAGAAAGCACTGCTACTGATCACCAGCCATAACATTATTTTTGAGTGCCACTGCTGACCGGAAAAAACTATTACCTAATAAAAATGATATACTGTGTCTGGTACCATAAGGGCTATCATAACTCTAACCTCCATTACAACAAGACTTCAGTATTTGTAAGTATTTGTAAGTATATAATCAAAAATCTGCCCCCAAATGCATTAATACCTAAAAGAAATCTAAAATTCCTGCAATGATGAAGCAAAAACTGACCATCACATTCTTCCCAGGATGAAACTTGTCATGGTCATGAAGACTAATTTAGAATATGCATTTCCTCCTTCTATTTCTGTACATTCGTTTATTTTTCCACTAGTAAATCTTCTTTTAACTTTGGAACATCGGTACTTTCAAGAAAGGGACTTTCTTTTGCATATCTATGCCTTTTTGTACATGAAAATCCATTAAAGGATGCACTTCTTGCAGCTATCGTTTATTGAAATTACCTGGCTATCTTGCTGGAAACCTAAATTGTTTCACACCAGTAATATATAAAATAGAGAGAATGAAATGCCTTTCCCATTTTGAAAACAGCCACAGCAAGTGATTCCCCAAGATGTTATAGAGTAATTGCTGTGTGTTGGATATGCATCACAACCCATAGCTTAAAACAGTCCTCACACGTCTTTTAAAGCAAAAAGATTGGCCAAGCTAAAACCAAAATACACAACTTTAACCACTACTGGTTTAACATTCTTCTTGGCCTTATTTGGCTGTGCAGAAAGAAGAAAGTTCACTTGGCTTTCAGCTTGGCAGCTGTCAAGTTGAAGCAATTTGCAGTATTTTACAGAATTGTTAAAAATTCTGAGAAATTATCTTTTTGTAACAATAACTGAAGACTTCATGGCATTGATGAACCAGGATCTTTTCTTGAAAAAGTTACAGGCTTGAACTTTCCAAGGCCTGGTACCTAAGTTGTAAAAGGATAGCTGTAAGGATTCATATGGATCCCCTGAAATGCTCCTGGGACACAGGCAGGGGGCAGATCTGAGAACTGAGCCTGATTCCATGTTTCTGACTATAAATGTACCCATTCTCAGGACTTCACCCTCAGCTCATTAAACCTGCCCTCATGTGGTTAAGTACTGTCTGCATCCTTTCTCAATCCCTCCCCTTTGTGTGATTAGCCATGATATGTTTAAAATCTCCATCTGTCTTCAATGCTCATGGGTCCCAGTGCTTCCTCAGAATTCTGTCTTTCCAGATTTCATTATTTCCTCTACATTTTATTAATAACTACACTCAGACTACCTTTAGCCTACTCTCCTCTGTGCACACACATCCTTTTGCTGTTAGCTGTTTCCCACGGGTAACATCACTGAGCATCCTCTCGTGTCATTCCCTACCAGTTGCTCTCTGGCACTTTACAGTCAGCCTCAAAATCCCCCATCTTACCATGCACATTTACAGCACAAAAAACTTTATACCATGGCTGTGCTTATTAACATATCTGGGACTGCATTATTGGAACAACACAACCTAGCAGAATATATATAATAAATATACAATACAAAATATTGCACTAAAGGTATGAAATACTAAATCTTAACTCTTTTATGTGTCTGAAAATTAGGGCAGGTAAGACTTTTCCACCCTTGTATCTTGATCTCTGTGCTGTTCTGAGCAGCCTTCACTGCTCTGCCTGGCTATTGGAATTTCCTGAAACTCCTGCCTGTGCTTAGGTCCCCCCACAGTGCTCTCTCCTGTTTGACATCTGAGTTGGCCACAAAATAGTCTGTAATCACTCTTAGTCCATATTGACCAGCACATAGATGTTGCTGAAGGAAAAACCCTGAGAAATCTGTCCAGATACTCAGAGACCTGAGGAAGATCAGTGCATCAGCAATTAAGTGTGAATTGAACTAGGCAATGGCCAGTGAACAGACTTGTGGCTTTTCAAGCTTCTTCCAGTGTTAGTAGAGGCACAAGCCCTCAAAGGAGACTTCTGGCCTCTTGTTGTTTGATTTCTAAAGACAAGTGGATTCTCCTGGAGATTTCAAAAGGTTTTTCACTAAAAATTCCACAGGTGCTTATTTGCAGAGCTAACCATATGAGAGTTTTAACAATTTCCTCATAAACCTGTCTGATCTTGGGGTTATTGGATTTTAGCCACTTCCTAAAAAGAGTGGGTATTTTCTAGAAGGCAAATGTGGCTAAGAGGACTGTGCACAAGTTTCAGTTAAAAAAAAATCTACCTTAAATGAATGAGAAAACAATCTGGTCAAAGTTCTGAGTGTCTGGGGTATTGTGAAGTCTGTGGAAACAAGTACTTGTTAAACACCTGTACATGTAATCAAGTAGTATTTCATTACTTTTCTGGTTTTTAAAATGTACATTCAGTTTGAATAGCTTCTATAAAAAAAGGGAAGTAGCAGGGTCATATTTCCGCTTCATTTGATATGGGAACAAAACATTGAGTGGGGCAGTGACCATCCTGCCCTTTTCCCCTTCTTCCCCTCTCTCTCTCTGGGCAAGCTCCCCAGAGCCTCAGCCAGCTATGGGACTCCAGCCCATTTCCTTCCCTGATGCACATCAAGAAGCAAAATCACCCAGAACATCTCCAAACTGCAAAGCCCCATTAGTCAAAAGACTCCTCCATGAGAGAGCTAAACTCTTCTCTCCCAGCTCAGTAAATCTCAAAGGCTGGAGCTGGCAGGCGCTGCTGCCTGGCCCCTCTCCCACACAGATGCTCGTGGAGCTCTAGGCCCAGGCGGAGCTCCAAAGAGAACCCGCTCCGTCTCCTTTGGGAATTGTTTTGTAAGTAAACCCGTAGGATCAGTGGGCTGGCTTCTGAGACAAGTCTCCAGTGGAGTACAACTGGTCTAGGACAAAGCTTTTCATTATGTTTGCACATCTCATACTGCAGGACAAAGGCTGCCAAGCCCTAATGTGATTTAGAGCACCTCATGGAGTGCCCTGTGCACAGGGGCTTCCCACAGTGCCAGCACAGCCGGATTAAGGGATGTGTGAACGGGCAATTCTTGTGGTTCATTGCTTACTGAAACAAATGCGGAAAATAAATTCTGCTGTTGCTTTTCAGATGTTTCCAAAAGTGGAATTAAGCTAAGTCGCATATCATAATATTAACATGGAAAGCTTTCAAATTTTCAACAACAACAAAAAAAATACACTTTTAAAACTAATTTTCCCCAGTTATTCTCAAATGTACAAGAGTCCTAGTTACACCACAGGTTCAACCCCCTACAGTGGGCCAATCTACTAGTGTCACCTTGTTCTTATTTGGAAACCTATTCTAGCT
This sequence comes from Gymnorhina tibicen, assembly GCA_013399875.1. Lineage (NCBI taxonomy): Eukaryota > Metazoa > Chordata > Aves > Passeriformes > Artamidae > Gymnorhina > Gymnorhina tibicen. Next base: position 1,167,873 of record VXAZ01010260.1, read on the forward strand.
GGGATAATTTTCATTTAAGGTGAAGTTAATGGAGTCATGGAGGATTTTGTAGCTCAAGAGGTACAAAAGCTCTATTATAGCTGAGCACTATATATGTGATCTTATGTGCTTTAAATCCTGTGCTGAGTTCCTAAAACAATGCCTGGCAAGCAACGAGGGAAGGGTAAGTTTAAGTTACACCGCACCATGTGAGAGTGGTATTTCTAACAGAGCAAGCCTGTTAGCCTAGTGGAGCCCTTTGCTCTGGTAAAGCCAAAGAGTTTCTTAGGAGGAAAACTTGCACAGGAAGTAGCTAAAGTACTGCTTTTGGGCTGCTCAGAACTGTGCAATGGGACTTGCTTTTGATCTGGTTTTTTACATTGGCCGTCTGAGCTGGGTGCAAAGAACAGCACTGGCAGCAAATGTGCTCCCTTGTGTATGGCAGGAAAAAGAATTATTTGAGAGGCTTCAATTAAACAAATGGTCAGTCTGCTTCCTAAAGATGATGGTTAGGAGAGTGGTAACAGCATTTGTATGGTGAACACCTACTTGGAACACAATTAAGTCTGAGGAAAATGGACACTCAGAAGAAAGGAGCAGATACCTCCTGGGAAGAACCCCATTGTGTATGGTCCATGCCAAAACCACCAGAAGATGTTTGCAGGAAAAAGACCCATCTTTAAAAATTCAGTCACTGAGCTCAAGAGAGTAAATAGATTTTAAAGCAGGTGGGATTTCTCATAATACTCACAATGGAAGTTGTTTCTGCCACTTCAGAAATGATGGTACTTCAAAGCAGATGCAGAGAAATTGGTCATTCTGCATGACCAATTCTGTTGCAACTCAATAGTTCTAGGAAGAATTTCATCCACCTGTGAAGTGAACTAAGAGATTCACATGCTTTTCTCCTCCTGGGTCTCCTTTGGTAAACTTCTTGATATTTAGAGGCATTGACCCTCACCTAGGCATTCCTCCTCATTAGCTGGTTTCCAAACACATGGCATTTCATCACTGAGATGAAATCAGATGTTGTCATATGGCTGTGATCATCCTTCACAGTATGAGGGCTACTAATGTTGTTAAATGGATACTTGTTTATCAGACCTGTCTATTGTCATGGACATTTATGACTGATCTGATATGCTGAAAATCAGATGTATTCATCAGCTATAGACAGTATTCTTCATTACTTATTGACCTTGGAGACCTTTTTCCTAATTAACCCAAAGTGGTTGAGGTTCTGTGTGTTTTGTATTTCATGTTGAGGAACTTTTTATTGTCTATTTCAAAAGGAAGTTAAAGCCCCAAAGTCTATCTGCAGAAAACAGGAAAGCCCTCAGCCTGTGCAGAAGCAAAGAGTTAAGGATGAAAGAACAGAACTAAATGTTAAGTAACTTAAGCATTACAGTATGATGGGATAATTACAAGTAAAATGATGCCATATATGGTAATACTCACAGAGATTCAGGGAAAAGCCAAATGATGGGCACTGTTGCCCTGAGAGAAAGGAAATGCAATGATGATGTGATGAACTACAAATAACCCTTAATAAAATGGAATAGTTCAAAGCCCAGGGTTTGTTTGAAGAAAGTTGTTTTGGTTGTTTTTTTTTTCCAAAGAAACAAAGCTGTAAGGTAGATTTATTTGAAAAGTTTGTATGCATATGTCTTCAAATTGGTGTGCTTGGTTTGGAATTGTTCCCAGGACACTTAATTTTTATCAATAAAACATAGAAATGTTTTAGTACTGAAGCACAGGCAGAGATGAATCCAGTCTCTAAACTGTGCAAATTAACCCAGGTCTTGTGAAAATGAATCTATTAATCTCAATTATTTGTGGTTCAAACTCTAAAAGCCAGAAGAAACAGTTCTTATCATGTCGTACCTCAGGCAGGAATTGTTTCTGGTTTCCTAAGGTTTACATCAATGTCATTCTGTATTGAAAGTTCTGTCCAGCACTTTTCATGCCCATTTATCACTGGTCCTTTGGTAGGGAAAATTAACTCCTCATTTCCTAATTAGGAAAAGAAGCAGAACTGCAGTGGATCCAGCTAAACAGTATCAGACTCTAAAGAGCTGATATATATCTCTGGGATTTTTGAATGTATTGTTCTTTTATTTTTTAAAAATCAATTTTAGTTTAGATCCAAAGAAAAAGAGGTCCAACTTGGACTGTTACTCTCCTCACAGCACTAGCTCAGTTGAAAGAACTCATTTGTTACATCCACACCCACTTTACCACCCTTTTTGACTGCTGAGCAGGACAGTATAAAAACATTTTTGTTCATATAATCATCAGAGCCAGAGGTATCTGAAAGACATAAGATGATGTAATGTAACAGTTAGAGAGGAAAATTGGCTGGAAATTTCTATTGAGAAAAGACTGTGTCAATCTGTACTTTGAAAGCCACTCCTTTTTTTTCAAGAGAGGGCTTAAGAATTGTAAATAAACTTAACCTGGAAGTCTTCTAAGAGATAAAAAGTTACCACTGCGTTCCTGCTTCCCAAGGGACACTGACTGCATGGAGCAGAACAGGGATGCCAGTTCTGCTGGTCAGACATCTCCCCATGATGTCCCTTACTACCCAGTGAGCAGAGGCACCTCAGGCAGCTCCATTCCTGGTCCCACTGAATTCAAGGAGCATCTGAACACGTCAGATGAGGCAGGATCAAGTTGTTAGTCTACTTTAATGCCAGAGTTTCAGAAGAGAAAACCATTGTATTACTGCTGATGTTTTCTTTTACTGCTGTACCACATCATAGTTAATGTTGTGGTTTTTGATCTTAAAACATAAGCAGGCTCCCTGCCAGCTCCACTTCTCATAAGTGTTCAGATGCTGCCAAAGCAAGATGAACTGCTGTTCAAAAATGCATCATGTTTTAGAATTCCCTTAAATGGCCCAAAGTCCACTCAAAATACTACCAGGACAGAGATACAGCTCTGATAATGCATTCTTTGCAGGCTGAAGTCAGGTGGATTTGGGAGATGGTGTTCTGGGGTAAATAAGAACTGAGCTGGGCAGTTTCCAGTCCTGTTTTTATACACTACATACATCTACATGGCAGAAAGAGTCCACTGGTTACCCACCTTCTTTTGTGTTATTTTCTTTCCCCTCAGAGGTGAATCTGGTGCTGGCAAGACAGAAAATACCAAAAAGGTCATTCAGTACCTGGCTGTTGTTGCTTCTTCACATAAGGGCAAAAAGGACGTCAGCGTCACTGTAAGTGAGCTCTTCCATACCCAACCCTCCCCCAGGCCTCTGAGGGCTCTGCTGAGGTGACTGTGCAAGTCAGGGACTGTGGCTTGTCGAACAGTCCACATATTAAGAGTACACAACTACGTCACAGCTCTATGTTTATGGAAAAAAAAAATTGTTTGACACCATCTTAGGCATCAAATCCGAATGTACTTAGGGAGAACAGGAATATTCATAGCTTTCCATATGCATAGCACCTATTTATATCCCAGCATGAAGGCCTTGAAGTCTGCAAGGGCTCAAGTCCTTGTTTTACCCTTGACCTCTGGCAACTAAGAAGTTTGGGAAAGCCTGTAACTAACACATTGTCCAACTGCATCACAAAAATGTATACCAGCATTTAAACTTCCAAAGTTTTGATTGGATTCATTAGTAAGTTTTCTTACTAACCAGCAAAGAGTCCCGGTATAAAATTTGTCTTTTCTTTTTACTGCTCTGTCAGAGGTAACAATTTTGAAAGGCACAAATTTTTATAAGTACTTTATGACTTCAACATTTGTAATAGTCTTGCCTGAGAGACTAAAGTTCATTTCCTTACTTTGAACCATATACCTGCCCAGTTCCTGGAGATCATTACCATGGCTGGGGCTCTCAGCTGTCTTTGCTCTTCTCAATGGTACAACTCCAGGTCCTACGTCATTTCCAGCCTTTTGAATGTTACTCAAAACTTCTGCAAAAAAATGAAGCAATTCACTTTTACAACAAAATACTGGCTTAATTCAGGAAGACATTTTTTTGTGTCTCAAATACAAGACTGGGTCCAAGATAAGTAATTAGTAGGGAAGGGGAAAATAAAGTAAAAATCTCATGAGCACCCCTGTGCTGGGTCTCACAGCTGCCCCTGTGTCAGCAGAGCACGGGGTGTGCAGCCCTCCCTCTTTCACTGCAAATAACTGGGCTTTTATGTACAGGGGATTCTAATTTGGGGCAGGGGAAGGAGTAGATGTCCTTTTGAGTAGTATTTTCTAGAAATCTGTGATTAAATTTAGTGGAAACAGTCCAAGATTAATGTTTAATGTCTTTGCAAAAAAAGTTATTTCTTCCTATTGAGATCCTGCTCAGTGTCTGGGGGAAATGAACTTGGGGTGCCAACGTCATCCCTAACTGCAGTTGCTGCTGACTCCTCTGGGGAATTATGTGAGTCTCAGGATCAAATTTGCCCTGAGACAGACCTGAAGGCAAATATCCATCAGAGAGGAGCTGAGAGAAAGTCTAATTTGTTCTGTACCATGCTGACAAATAGTAATTCAGTGATTAGGGCTACTGACACTGCAATTTCAGTCATTAAAATACTATGAATAACAAAATGCACCAGAGAAGAACAAGGGATTTATCATAAAAATATTTGCCCTTGTCTGGTCCTGAGAGACTAACCTGGGACTGGATCCAAATCCCATCCCTTTGCTTCTGGCTTTTTTTCTTCTCTTCAGTTAAAATGCTGTATATATGTTAATGGTATTTGTACCCTTGGTATGTCTGCAATAGATTGTTCCTATCTGCATTCCTGGTTTATTTGCATGGAAACTGTGTACTGGTTATTTTAATACAGGAAAAACAATAAAAATGTCTGTCTAATGGAAATTATACTGACACTTGTTTTATACCATGTTATTCAATACAGCAAGGTCCATCTTTTGCCTACGTGAGTAACTTAGACTGTTTGGTGTGTGTTTAAGGCACTGAGTGTAGATCTGCATGCTATTGTTGCACCCCAAAAATTTAAGAGATATTTTGTTGAAATATGTTGTATGATATGATAAAAAGCAACAATAGCACCAAATGCTCTCACAAACCAACCCTACCTGTGTCAGGCTCCATGGTAAAGAATGAGGTCTGACACAGGCTGGGTCATCTTTCAAATGTCACCCTCTTCTGTATCTCTGTGTGTGTTCAAATTGCCATAGTTTGAATTAAATTTCCCACGATCCTGGAAGAGCCACTCAGCCTGAAATTAAACAATGTGGTTTCTGAATGAAATACCCAAATGCTTTCTGTGCTTCAGGTTGAACTTTTTAGGACTGTTGTGAAATAATTCCTAAACCTCACGGTGTTTGGTTTGTTTGGCTGCATGCTTTCCATTTGTTATTGCTTGGAATTGTACATTTCCATGTAACTGTTGAGAATTGTTCACCACCACAAGAGTCAGCATGTTCTTAGCTTGCTGCTGTGACCTGTAGCAGAGCAATTCCCACTGCAGCACCTGTCTGCAGGTGTGTTACATGCCCTTCTCTCTGTGTGCCATACCACATAGCCATGCTTTGGGAATCCAGGCAGGTTTGCTGGCATATTCTTGGTGTTTCTGTGCCAGGCAAATGGGATTTATTTTCTTTCATGCAGTCTTTTTTGCCCCATTCTGACTGCTGCCTCTCAGACTTCAGCTGTACCAGTGCTGCCCCTTAGTTAATTTAGTACTTCTTTTGACAATCTCTCTGCAAAAGAAAACTAATTCATGGTTGGCATAGGCACATCTGTGGAGTTTGGTGGACTTACAGCTGCACACAGTGCTGGCCATGTGGAGCCATAGTTTTATACCCAGGTTTATGGCATAGTTCAGTTCTCAGTAGAAGCAGGTGGTGCCTGTCTTATTTTAACAGACAAGGTTCTATTTTAGATGTCACCATCTGATTGCAGCAACACCCTTTGCTTATACTAGAGTTTTTGTCTACAGAGTGTAACTGGACAGAGCTGCTCAGTACAGAGACCCTTCAGGGACTTTTAGGAATTCATTACTTACTGTAGGATTCCTGTATGAACTTGTTTGGAAATTTTCCTTCCCTCTTCCTCCAACTCTTGGGTAGTAAGCTTTTGAATGACTGTTGAAGTAGCTCTCATCATTGCCATAGGAGTTACAAGACATTCAGGAGTGACATTTAGAAAAAGGTTCTAAAATCAAAAAAGATTTGCACACTAATTGGGAAGTGTTTTCATTTTCTAAATTATTTACTACATTCAAACAAAATATTGCCTTAATTTCTAATTAAAATGATTTAAATTATATCCTATTATCTATCAAGGACTTTTTCCTTTTCAGGATGAGTTATTTGAAATAATGCATGTTACCATGGAGTAGTATTCAAAGAATAGTGTGGCAAAGTAAATGTGAATGTAAATGATCTCATAGGACAAAGCTGAATGAAAAGTTCTGAAAAGCTGTATACATATGCAAAGTATTTTTTCAACTTCATTTGCTTAGAAATAGGATTAGGTAAATATATAGCATTAAATGCATGCTTGTTTCATTGCATGATTTGTTTCCTTAGCAATTACCAATCACAATTAACAATATAATATAAAGTTTGTGTGTTTGCATGAGAATTCATTATCCTAGTTTGAAATAAATCAATGCAATTCCATATTTAACCTAAGTAGCCTTGCATGGATCATTATTAATAGACTTGATGAAATCTGCTTTGTAGCTTTGTGCTGCATTACATTAAAATTATTCTCGGCAAGTTATTCTAATTACATTGTCATTTGCTATCAAAGGGTCTCAATAAACTAACTTGGAAAAGACATGCTAGAGGTTCCTTTAAGAATATCCCTTTAAAAAATTATATTAAAGCAGAAAAAAAAATTGACATTGAATGACCCTTTTTTTTAAGGAAGGCCAGTCATGATGCTAAACGGATTAATAGAGTTTGATCTGTCACAGGCAACAGGGCTGGAAAAGGGTCATGTATACAGGGCAGCAGTCAATTGCACAAATAGATAAACACAAAGATTAATCGAGAATGAAAACAGATCCACATGAAATGCAGTATTCAGCAAAAAAAATTAGAGACTTAAATTAGATTTCACCTTTCTCTCCCGTGTACAAGTGTTGGTTTCAAGTACGTAATTACAAAGTTTAGTGTTAACTGCCTCTGAATGAATTCTAGGGTGAGCTGGAGAAACAGCTTCTACAGGCAAACCCTATTCTTGAAGCTTTTGGAAATGCCAAAACTGTGAAGAATGACAATTCCTCCAGATTCGTAAGTAGGAGAAATCCAGTTCAGTCTGGGGTGAGGGGGGAGGTAAAACACCTTTTAAAGCCAGTGTACAGACAGTGGCCCCCATCAGTGCTTCTCTCTAGAGCCTTAAAACGGATCCCTTAAAAACAGTTTAGAATTCCCCTCTGAAACAGGAATTTGGCTTGATAGAAGATTAAAGATCAGGCTCAAACTTGACAGTAACATTGTCTCTCACAATTTAGCAGTCTATGTGTGGCCTTTTAGAGTCACCCCCTGCTCCAGCACATATCCACTTTCAGCCTATTTGCAAACCAAATCTGTACTTCCATTTCTTTGCCCCATTGTTGAGTATATATCTCATAAGGTGTGACTGTTATGTCATGGTTAAGATATTAAATAGAAAATGGAGAAAAAATTGATTAAAAATGGAGAAAAAAGCTACACAGATTTGAGTTAGAATGCTGTGAGCTGAGAGCTGTCATTATCTGAAGATAGTTATTTCTGCGAGTGCTGGCAGATAACTGTTTTCCCTGCAGACCCTCCTCTCCCACCTCTGCTCTCTCCTTGCAAATTTTAGGGATCTATGTGGGTCAGCCTTAGCAGAGAGTGTTACACAGATCCAATGCTGTTCCCTCACTGACCTTGTGGATATCAAAGTAGAACAAAGATGTTGTCCTACCCCTGCTTCCAAAGCCTAGTCCAGTAGGGAGAACTCCTTTCCCTCTAAGTGCCTGAACAAAATGTGGGGGGAAATCTGTACACAGGGAATATCAGACGAGTTCACTTCCTTTCGGGCTGTTCCACAGGTTGTCTCAGCAGGAGGGAATCGAGCATGTTACTCTTGGGAGGATGATGTACACATCTTATGAAACAGGCTAAATACTGGCTAATATTGGAAAACCTGGCATAACCTGAAAGAACAGCACAATTTAGATCTTCTTTTCATTCACAGGGCAAATTCATCCGCATCAACTTCGATGTGACGGGCTACATTGTCGGAGCAAACATAGAGACTTGTATCCTTTTCAATGAGCTGCACTAGGCTGAGAGGAAGTAAGATAAACAAGCTCATTGCATGTCTAAGAAAGGCAAATATTGCTGAGGCTGCTATAAACAAAGAAGGAGGGAAGTGGCTCCGTTCGTGCTGATACCAGCTTCTCAGTTTGTCTTGCTGTCGGGTTTGTTTTCAGGGCCGTTTTCTCAGCTATGGGAAAGGGAGCTATTCCCCAAACGCAGCTTCAGAAACTGGACAAACCATAACTTAGGCAATGGCTAGGGACGTTTTTGTGACCAGAGAACTTGTCTTGCCTGGATGCTAAATACTGACTGCTGTGTCAAATTACACACCCAGAGCAGGGAGCTGTGTATCAATAACCTTGATGTATTTTTTCAGGGAAAACGTACAGAGAAATTCAGCTCAGTCTGACCTTGCCTGTCAAGTATGTTGCCTGTTCCCTTGGCCATGTTTATGAGCTAGTATGTTTTAATGAACATATTAACCTGCAGGCAGTTTCCTCCATGTTGCACTGCTCATCTTTGCATACAGAAGGAGCTTCTTGCTCCAGTAAAGAATGACACAGCTATAAAGAAGGACCTCATCCCTTGAATATAGCATCAAGCAACAAACAGTTTATCATTCTGCTCTTATTTTGACAACTGATCTTTAGCAAAAATCACGTTTTAACATTTTTGGTCTTAACTGAAGTTTTATCTACAGCACTTTAGCTTTTAAAGAGTGAATCATTGACTGGTATTGAAATACTTACACTATTGCTAACTTCATTTTTATTAGCTTCTACTCAAAAAAATGGTCCATAAATAAAACTTGATTTTATTGCCTTTATACCTACAATACTCACCTCAAGAACTCTTTTTCCAGCAGCCCCACCTTATGTTTAAAGAATTATATTGGTACTTCATTTTCAAAGTGCTGTGAGTTATATTGTGATATAGATAATATTAGTTTTATACCTCTGATTTTAGAAGCATTTAGGTCTATTGTGCTTACTGCCATGATTACCAGCATTTACCCTGCAGTAAGAGGTAGGAAATTGATCTGCTCGTTGTGGTAAGCATTATACCAACACCAGAGCTCCTGCCACAGAATTAGACACATATTCATGTTAGACAAGCTTGTGGCAAATACTTCAACAATGCTATTGATGGTTCTGAGGCTGATGGCATGATTAAGAAAAAACTGAAACATATTATTGATTTTTTTAACACACGTGACATACAGATTTGCTTGAAAAATCCCGTGCAATTCGTCAGGCTAAAGATGAAAGAACATTTCACATCTTTTACTATTTGATTGCTGGAGCTTCTGAACAAATGAGAAGTAAGTTCCTTCTTACTTATTCTCTCATCTCATTGAATAGTCTGAGCAATGGCTTGCCTAAGTATTTATCTTAATTTCTGTAATTATATGTCATTCAATTCTTTCTATAAATAAACAGTCATAGAAATAGCTATGTATTTTAGCTATAGAAAATAATTTTCTCAAGGGAATTATAAGAAAGCATCAATTCATGTCCACCTTTTTGAGGCAGGTTGTTTGCAGTTTACAGGATATTTCAATGTACCCATTCAGATGCCATCTTGAATAATATCAAGAAGATAAATTGGGAAGAGTTATTAATTGCTTTACACAGAAGAAACTGGGGGTTCCAACAAGAATATCAGCTTGTTTTAAAATAAATTAAGAAAATGTCTTTGCCACAGCACTTTATTACACTGTGAAAGCCACAGTTTCAGATGTATTGGAACATCATGGTTCAAATATAATATTTCCCTCAATCTTTTCCAAAGAATGTATAAAGCAATGGATAACTGGCTTTAATGTTCCTTACCTAAGAATCTGTTGGTGGCCATAAATAGGGTTGAATAGCCTGTTAGTTTGGCCCACTTTGGTTGTTACCTGGTTTCATTCTTATTTTTACCTGAATTCCCACAGGGAGAGGCATAATTCTGAGCAGGTTACATATGGCACTAAATAAAAGAATTTTGGGAAGAATGGCTCAGATTTGAGTCCATAGGACACAAAATTACCCCAAGATGTAGAGACCTTCCCCAGCCACCAATGAAAACTGGAAACTTAACACCATCAAGCTTGCTAAATAGTTATTTTGAAAATACTTGTGTACCACAAAACCCTAAACTCCTCATACAAGCAGTATCTTCCTTTGGTGATAATACTGTGGGTTTTTCTGATGTTCCTTTGGAGAATTCATGAACCAAGAGCATTAAGTAGATGCACTTAAATAAAGATTTTCTTCTTCTTTTTAGATGATTTGTTGCTGGAAGGCTTCAACAATTACACCTTTCTATCTGGTGGCTACGTGCCTATTCCTTCTCAACAAGATGATGAAATGTTCCAGGAGACCTTGGAAGCCATGAAAATTATGGGCTTTACTGATGAAGAACAGACATGTGAGAATTGTTATCAACACTGTATTCAAGATACACAAGTATATACAGATATTCAAGATATATCTGCAAGTGACACTACATAGAGATGCAAATGCAGAGGTTAATTCTGTCCAGAATAATCACTTTGCAAAGCTAATTTTTTTGTGAAATGGAATATTTCTCATTGGAACTCCCTACATATCCAAAAAGAGATTACTGAGTCCAAGCCAGCTCTATCAACAGTAATGACCATTTCAAGCCATTTTTCAGAACTTTCCAACAACTAGCATGAAAAAGTTGCAAAATAATCTGATTTATTTTTGAAAGAAATGGAACAGGCTCAAATAGCTCATATGTACTCACTGATTCAGAGAAAAGAGGAATAAAAGCTAAGAGCATGAAACAACAACTAAACTGTCTTGAAAATGTGGGCCTGCCAGAGACATCCACCTGCATAGCTTTTACTTCAGTGTTGCTGGGAGTGTGCAGGGCCCTCGGATGCAAACTGCCATGTTCCAAGTGACACCTGGTGGCAAAAGCAGCATCCTCCCATTGCCTGAGCCCTGGAGCAGCTGCAGCAGCAGCAGAGCACATCCCTCACGTGCATCAGTGACCGAGGGATGCTGAGCAAAACCCCGGCCTTGGTCAATCCAGATCATGTTACTGGCGCACGCTGGTCCGCTCTCCTGCCAGTACTGGTGTGGACAGCAGCATTCTCCACTGCAGTAACAGGAGTCATTCTTTTACTGTCTGAACCCCTTTGATTTCGTGCTCTAAAACAGAAGCCCATTAGGACAGTATTCTTTTCCTGTGTAAATTTATCAGATAAACAAATAGAACTCCCCAAATCCATACAACCTCATCTGTAACATATCAGTAGATTTTACTACCCGGGATCACATTTTTGTATATTTTAGTAATCAAGTATTGTCAATTACCTTTCTGTACTTTAACGTGAATCCTTCAAAGATACGTGCACGTTTGATTTTAGTTGCACAGCAAAATATCCACATGTCCCCGAATAACTGGACATTCAGAAGTGCCACACATTTTTGAAGCTGCTGGTAATTCAGATATATTTTTTATTTTAAAGACAGAAATACTCTTGAGTGACTGAGCAGGGAAGATGCTACAGGCACTGAGTGGGAGACAAATTCCTGAGATGTGGGGATCTGCCTGAGGAGCCAGCATAACTTAGCTTGAGGTGCTGGTGTTCCCAGACTGGCCCATTTACTCCACTGCAGACTGTGGAGATTGTTGCTCAATCAGCATTCAAACTCCTGCAGTTTATGGCACAGTCCTTTAAAACACACCTAACTCTTTCCAGAGAGGTAGAGACTATCACAGGCAATAGAATGTTATTGCAGAGAACAGAGCTTTCAAAACATGGCCATTCTGGTCCTCATTTATATTATCTGTTTCTCTTACAGCTATACTGAGGGTGGTTTCATCTGTCCTACAACTGGGTAATATTGTCTTCAAGAAGGAGAGAAACACTGATCAAGCTTCTATGCCAGATGATACTGGTATGATTTTTCCACTTCAAAATTTAGTTAACATTAAGAAATTAATAAAATAGCAACTGAATAAGCACTCTTTATGTGTATTTTTTATTTAATTGCTATTACCTATGTAGCTCTCAGGCTTTAGAATATAACCCATACTTAAAATCAGCTCAATTATCATTACCTTTTCTAGTAATCTTGAATCCATAAATTGATGAATGGTGAATTTGTTGCTTGGATCACAAATGTTACTTTTATGGCAAGTGTCATCTCTTGTACATACAATAGAGGAGCTTTTAAAGAAGATAAATAACTCCACATACTTGCTGAGCTACTCATATTCACACTTACTGACCTGCTAAGAGGCAATTCAGTCTGAAATAAAATCTCTCTTTTTTATTCTAGCTGCACAAAAAGTGTGCCACCTGATGGGGATTAATGTGACAGATTTCACAAGATCTATTCTGACCCCAAGGATCAAGGTCGGACGAGATGTTGTCCAGAAAGCTCAGACCAAAGAGCAGGTACCACGTGCACTCTGCTCAGCTCTCCTGAAGCTATTCTCCCTTTTTATATTTCTCTTTACATCCTGTCTAAAGGGAAATGTCTGTTTTCTGTCTTGCTTCTTCAGAAGTTAACAGTTAAGTGGGTTTCTTCTTTCACTTACAATCTCCTCTTACCTTTTCCAGGCGGACTTTGCCATAGAAGCTTTGGCCAAGGCACAGTTTGAGCGTCTTTTCCGTTGGATCCTGGCTCGCGTGAACAAAGCTCTCGATAAAACAAAAAGACAAGGAGCTTCTTTCTTGGGGATCCTTGACATTGCTGGATTTGAGATTTTTGAGGTATATACTACGGGACACAAGCTGATTAAACTGATATAGATCCTTATATTTTAATTACTTTAATATGCAAAAAGAAATACAAAATAGCAAATACCATACCATCTTGTCATTTAAGTTCACTCTCGAAGGTCTCTAACATTACGAATTCACTTTTTTCCTCTTCACAGGTCAATTCCTTTGAGCAGCTCTGCATCAACTACACTAATGAGAAACTTCAGCAGCTTTTCAACCACACAATGTTTATTCTGGAGCAAGAGGAATACCAGCGAGAGGGCATTGAATGGAATTTCATTGACTTTGGCCTTGACTTGCAACCTTGCATTGAGCTGATCGAAAGACCAGTAAGATTATCTCTCTGTAGGTGGGATACTACATAGGTATCAGTTATGTATCAGTACAAGAGATCCTTTATTTCCTGGAAGGATTTGTAACCTCAGGGGTGAAGAAGGTGGTGCTCTGTCTTTGCCTCTGCTTGTGACGATTCTGATCTGATACTGCTCCCATTGCAGACCAACCCTCCCGGTGTCCTGGCTCTGCTGGATGAAGAGTGCTGGTTCCCCAAGGCTACTGACACATCCTTTGTGGAGAAACTAATTCAAGAACAAGGCAACCATCCCAAATTCCAGAAGCCCAAGCAACTCAAGGATAAAACAGAGTTCTGTATAATGCACTATGCAGGAAAGGTACTGGCCAGATTGAGCTATTTTGACTTAGGGAACTTTGATTCTTTGATACCCGAAGGATCAAAGAGAAATATTCTGGTACCTGCATTGATGAGGCTTTAATTACAAAAGGTGCTTGTTAAGTGCTTTAGTTACACAAAACATGAAATAAGATTTGCAAATCATGGTTGTGCTAAGCTCAGAAGAAAACAAAAATAACCAGCACCGAGGTTATTGAAAATCCAAGTAATTTGGATTCTTTTCTAGCAAGCAGACTTTTTAAAGACATTAGTACATGTGAGAATAAATACTCAACTCTCAACCCTAGAAAGCTTTGCACATTATTTGTCTGATTTTGTGTTAATACAGTGCCCTGTGTTCTTGGACACTCCAGATTTCTTATCAAGAACAAATTTTTGATGTAGTACTCACTGTTCCCTGCAGGTTACCTACAATGCAACTGCCTGGCTGACAAAGAACATGGATCCACTAAACGACAATGTGACTTCTCTGCTGAACCAGTCTTCAGACAAATTTGTAGCAGACCTTTGGAAGGATGGTATGAATCACAACTCTAAATCGGTGATGGGGTTTAAAGGGCAAAACTCCTACCAGAACTTTTTGACAGCCATCCCTTGCTGGCAGCATACAAGTGTGAACGGGATAAGCATAGAAGAGACTGAACTAAGAAATAAGAATAATGTGTTCTAAAGACATGTTTATGAAAAACTTCATTAGAGAGTTTTAAGCACTACCAAAAATTTTCCTTAATATTAATCAGCAACAGAATAAAAATTATTCATCACACTGTTATAATGTTGCTGAATATGTAATATTGTAGACCTCATTTAATACATGTTATTGTTAGGTTTTATGCATCCTCTCATGTAAGTTCTGTACAGTTCTATTTAATTCATGGGCATAATAAAATATATCCTGGGTATTCAGTTGCTCCATTCTGTCACTACTTAACAAAATCCACATTTTCATCTTTGACAGAAGCAGACTATTTACCCAGAAGGGCTTCTAGTACATTTGTCAGAATGCTTCTATTGCATAAAAAATATCCTGGTCCTCTTTGGCAAGCTGCAGTGTAACAATGCCACTGATGGGTGTAATGTGAGGCATTCTTTCTTTTCTATTTCAGTGGACCGTATAGTTGGGCTGGACCAAATGGCCAAGATGAGTGAAAGCTCACTCCCCAGTGCTTCAAAAACCAAGAAAGGCATGTTCCGTACCGTTGGACAACTCTATAAGGAGCAGCTGACCAAACTGATGACCACCTTAAGGAATACCAATCCCAACTTTGTCCGCTGCATCATTCCAAATCATGAAAAAAGGGTAAATTTCAGACACTTGGTTTTCAGACTCCTGGCACATTATCACTGTTGAGCTGCTTGCTGCACATGGCAGAGCTGAACAATGTCTTCAAACATAGATATGTGGATGGTAACATTTTTGTAAATTTGTGCTAAAAATACCTTCTGTTCCCCTTTCAGTCTGGCAAACTTGATGCCCATTTAGTGCTGGAGCAGCTGCGCTGCAATGGTGTCTTGGAAGGGATCCGTATCTGCCGGCAGGGATTCCCCAACAGGATCGTCTTCCAGGAGTTCCGCCAGCGGTACGAGTCCCTCAGCCCCAGCTCTGGGCTTAGTAGAGCTGTAACACCTGTCTGTCTGTACAAAACCATCCAGTGTGTTTCAACCTCCCTAACATAAGCATCTTTTGGCAGATACGAAATTCTCGCTGCAAATGCCATTCCTAAAGGATTCATGGATGGGAAGCAGGCTTGCATACTCATGGTGAGGAAAGCATTTTTGATCCTATTGATAATCAGGGCTATACTTCTTACATAAAAATGTTGAGACTGAACAGAAATGAGAAGTGATTTTTAGTACCCTAGACCTCAGCACTGGAGTTGACAAATATCCCTGTTTTCCTCCAGCTCAAAGCACTCGAGCTCGATCCCAACTTGTACAGAATTGGACAGAGTAAAATCTTCTTCAGAACTGGTGTTCTGGCTCACCTGGAAGAAGAGAGAGACCTGAAGATCACAGATGTTATTATCACCTTCCAAGCTATGTCCCGAGGCTACCTAGCAAGAAAGTAAGTATATGTGCTAACAAATACAATGTCTTCTGCAGCAGAGTATCTGCTGGGGCCTTTAGTTTTCCATATAACAAACTGAAGATGCTGAGACATTTCATTATTATTTATACTGCATTAGAACTCGTGTCCAGTGAAGGTTTCACTTCCAGCCCAGAAGAGGCTGATTAGTGTAATTACAGGGAAGCAGTTACATCATGAGGCTGCTCACACCCCTCTGTACAATAAGCTGAGACAATGACCCATCACTTAAACATTTATGTGTTTGTACCAGCAGGAGAAGGAGCATCCTAAGCTACAACTGGAGTCTTATGCACTACAAGTAGCAGCACTCCTGGCATCTATAAAACATAAAATAATTTCTTCCACAGTTTCAGCATGGAGCACTGATCATCTAGCATGATCTCAGTTAATGTACACCACAAAACTGTCAACAATAGTGCCTTTTTTTTTCCTGCATACTATCAAGGCTTTCAAACTGCCAGACAAAGAAATATATTTCAAGAATGATGATCAGTGCAAGATCTGAGTCCCTGTGTACTCTGGAAAGATGTTCGCACCCAGAACTAGATCTGTACATCTGTGCCTACCCATGGAATGCAAACAGCCAAAAAACCAAAATAAAATACCAGTCAGCTAACCAGAGGTATTACCCTTCCTCAGGAAAGCACAGGCACTGTTAAAGCAACAAAAGAATTTGTGCCAGACTTCCCAAACCATGTTGCTCACCAGCAGACTCTCAAGCCAGAGTTTCTTTGCTTAACGTGTGTACCTTGCAAACACCTTCTATTCTCAGACTGAACCAATTTGCTTTGCATTTTTAATCACAGAGCCTTTGCCAAGAGACAGCAACAGTTGACTGCAATGAAGGTTATCCAAAGAAATTGTGCTGCTTACCTGAAGCTGAGGAACTGGCAGTGGTGGAGACTGTTTACTAAAGTGAGTGACTGCTATCAGTAAATCTCTCCTCAGTTTTCCAAAAGAAATGAAATGCACATGATACCAAGGTACATATTGTCAGGCACACTCCTTGTTCCAAAGCCCAGTGCAGCTGATGGCAAGAGCCTCATTAGTTCCACAAAATTTGGGGTTAGAGATACTCTGGATAGTTATATAATGCCATTAACATTAAAGTTAGTTCTAGCTTGAGAAGAAAACAATCTAATTAAGCAGAAATTCATAAAAGATTTTGCATGTTTGGGAACTTTTTTAATTGCCACAAAATGAAATAATTTCACAGGGGTGGATAATGAGAACACAGAGTAAAACTAAATTTTCTGAACATCCAGAGTGATGTATCTATGGGGAACCCAGTAGCTCAGGAATTCCTAACTGGGACACTAAACATCTTCCTGCTGGGCACTCATGCAAATTAAGTCTATTTTCCTGTTAAAGAGGCTTGGGTGTTTCAAGAATAGTCTTCAGTTTGGATTCAGAAAAATTTTACTACTTGGATTGATAGCAATCTCCTCTGCAATGAGAAATAGGCAGTAACACACACCTGTGTGTGCACATTGCCTTTCTATGCAGCAGATGTAGCTTTTGTACATTATCAAGGGATGAAAACAGGCCTGGAGCCATTCCAAAAGTGACACTATCAGAGGCAGAGGTGCTCACAAGGCCCCAGGAACTAACATAGAGACAGCCAAGAGCAACATTGCTGAGGCTCGGGGCTTTAAAGATGATCACATCAAGCTTGGCTGGACAGTATTTGTCCAGTCTTGAGCAATGGCAGCACGACCATTGGTGCCAGTCAGTCCTTTAAGCACCATGCTCAGCAACAAAAATACTGACACGAAACATTCTTAAAAAATGCCTTTCTGTTTCCAGGTGAAACCACTGCTGCAAGTCACCCGCCAAGAGGAAGAAATGCAGGCCAAGGACGAAGAACTACAAAAAACTAAGGAAAGACAACAAAAAGCAGAGAGTGAATTGAAGGAGCTTGAACAGAAACACTCACAGGTGATTTACAGCTCCAAGCCTCTGGGAAACACTAGCTGTTCTTTTACCATGTCTAGAAGCTGTTATAATAAAGGTGTCTCTCTCCTTTGCACTCATGCTTGTCTTCATAGCAATGGTCCAGAACAGAAGGTCAGTGCAGACAAGCTCCCGGACACTTCAGTAAAGGCCCAACATCCACACAAGAATGTGTGGCAGAGCTGCCTGCCTCTACCCCAGGACTGTCCAGTAAAACAGCCAATTTGCACTCCAAGCCTTAACTTCCTCTCCGTTTCATTTGTGCAGCTTGTTGAAGAGAAGAACCTCCTGGCAGAGCAGCTTCAGGCAGAAACTGAGCTGTATGCTGAGGCTGAGGAGATGAGAGTCCGTTTAGCTGCTAAGAAACAAGAGCTGGAAGAGATCCTGCATGAGATGGAAGCCAGAATCGAGGAGGAGGAGGAGCGCAGCCAGCAGCTGCAGGCAGAGAAGAAAAAGATGCAACAACAAATGCTGGTAAGGAGGGATAGGTGACAAATACAGACAATAACTTGGGTGTCACTGAGAAACAACAGAGACTGGCAAACCTGAGATCCTAGGACGGTGCTTGCTACACAACCCTCTGTAGGATATGTCTTTGCCACTGAAGTAAGGGCAATCAATTGATGCTCTTTCCTCCAGAGTTCTCTTCTTTCCCATCTCAAATAATCTTTTCTCTAAAACATTATTTTAACAAATCTTTCCTTCTATGTTGTCAAGTATTGCAGACTGTCTAGTTCTTAATAAAAACAACAAAGTTTACAACATATAGTAATAAAGATTAAGCATTTCTTAAGAATTATATAAGTGGTATTTTATTTCCAGAATTCATGTTTTGTGGGTTTCTTTTTCCCCTCTCAAAGGACCTTGAGGAACAGCTGGAAGAAGAAGAAGCTGCAAGGCAGAAACTACAACTTGAAAAAGTAGCAGCAGATAGCAAGATAAAGAAAATGGAAGATGATATTCTGATAATGGAAGATCAGAATAACAAGCTAAGCAAGGTAAGTGTTCTGAATCCACTTTCTTATTCTGAAAATAGTGAAATTTGAAAGAAAACCTTCTCTTCCACTAGAACAACAGGAATACTCTTGACTACCTAATCTCATGGATGTACAGTTACACCAGGCCATCAGTCCAGCCTGTATCAAATGCATTTCTGTTAATTTTTCAGTGCTCATTTAAACAATTCAAAGTTGTGTAAAACTACTGTGTTTGAGATCTGCTGTAGCAACAATATCTTCAAGCACAATATCCACAGCAGTCAAGCACAATCAGTGGAAGACATGTCTTCTTGTCCAAGAGCAGACTAAATAATTCTCTTGGTTTTCAACTAATTTCAAACAAACTTCATGATTAAAACTGGAAATAAGCATGTCTTCCAGTACTTTTGAAGAGGGAATGCTCCTGCTCCTGTACAAAGCAGCCATCAGAGAGAGCACAAGATTCTACGAGCAGCAGCTTAGAGAACATGGAAGTCACAGACACCACTCCTCTGTAACTGAAAAATTGAAATGTATCACTACCATCTCAAGAAATACAGCCTAAAAAGACAGTCTCTTGGACAGTTTTGGTTGGCAAAGAGTTGATTTATGATCGCCAATGACAGACACTTTTGCTAACAGAAGTATTTTATTTTTCTTAAGGAAAGAAAACTCCTTGAGGAAAGAATAAGTGATCTAACAACAAATCTTGCAGAAGAAGAAGAAAAAGCCAAAAATCTTACAAAGCTCAAGAACAAACATGAATCTATGATTTCAGAACTTGAAGGTAACATGAACAATAGTTTATTGGGGGGGTTGGAGAATTTCATTTTTTTTTCCTTGACACAGAACAAAAAAACCTAAACAGAATCTGGAGAGAACTTCTAAAAAATCTGTGTGGTGTTTTCCAAATTTTTTATGCTGAAGCCAATTTGGTGAGAATCCCCAAATTCCCATGATGCCAAACCACAAATCTTTTATTTTTTACATACAAAAGAGTAGAGAGAAAATTGAGGAAAAAAAACTGCTTATTTTGGAGAAAGCTAAAGAAATGCTTCTTTAGGATGGCTAGAAATAAGGCATTGCATGTTGCTCCAAAAACACAGTGACTTGTAGTTAAACGTACGGCCACACTGGAGGCCAGAAACATTTTTTGCCTGAGTTTGAGGTCAGATTAAGGACTCCTGGCACTATCACAGTCCAGTGACCAAAGTCCTTCCTTTCGCAGTGCGGCTGAAAAAGGAAGAGAAGAGCAGACAAGAACTGGACAAAGTTAAGAGGAAGCTGGACGGGGAGGTGAATGATCTACATGAGCAGATTGCAGAGCTCCAGGCACAAATTGCTGACCTGAAGGCACAGCTGGCCAAGAAGGAGGAAGAGCTGCAGGCTGCTCTGGCCAGGTACTCACTCCTGGGTCTGCACATGGTGGAAAGCCCAGGCTGGAACACATCTTGTCCCTTCCCAGACACTGAGAAGCTGCAGCCATGAATCTCATCTCTCAGTTCATCTCCGTGTGCTTCCCCATTTTCCAAATGTCCTTTTGTGAAAAATAATTATGCTATTGCTTGTCCATAGACAAATAATTTATTTTATTAAATATTACCTCCAGGTATCAATGAAAACTCCCTCTTCCCATAGGCAAGGGCATTGCTGTCAAGTGATGAAATGTAACAACCTACTTCATAGGCAACAGGCAAAAATTAAGTCTGACCTTGATCCACTCCAGAATCTCAGTGGATTTTCTGTGTAAATTTAAGAGGGAAAACACTCAGCCAAAACTTGCTGAATCAACTAATCAGCATCTCCAGACATTGCATGCAGATAAAGTACAGCTGTCTGATCTTTTTTGCATCAGTCCCCCCTTTCTTTGGCACTTTCTTGCACAGAACTTCTAAATCTTTAGTGTATACCGACTTTCTCAAAGTGAAATCATTACTACTTTTTTAATTTATAAAATAAAATGCTCTCTTTTCAAAAAGGCTTGAAGATGAAACTACTCAGAAGAACAATGCCCTCAAGAAGATCCGTGAATTGGAATCTGTAATTTCTGATCTCCAGGAAGACCTGGAGTCTGAAAGAGCTGCAAGAAACAAAGCAGAAAAACAAAAGAGAGACCTTGGTGAAGAGCTGGAGGCTCTTAAGACAGAGCTTGAGGATACTTTGGATACCACAGCCACCCAGCAGGAGCTCAGGTATGCAGATGTAGCATAAGGGGCAAAAAGAAATGTCACCCAGCTCAGTACAATACTGTCCACTGGCTGTGCAGTAGGGCTGGAATGCTCTTATCTGCTGCTGCTCCACTGATGTGTGTCACCTTCCAGAGCAAAGCGTGAGCAGGAGGTCACGGTGCTGAAGAGAGCTCTGGAGGAGGAGACTCGAACTCATGAAGCCCAGGTTCAGGAGATGAGGCAAAAGCACACTCAGGCTGTGGAAGAGCTCACAGAGCAGCTGGAACAATTTAAACGGGTAAATAGAAATCCATCTCATTGAAAACTGTCTCCTAGAAAACATGGTTTCCTCTTATAATTCACCTTTCTTCACTTCTTCACATACTTGTAGGCTAAAGCAAACTTGGATAAGACCAAACAATCACTGGAGAAAGACAATGCTGATCTGGCTAATGAAGTCAGGAGCCTGAATCAGGCCAAACAAGATGTGGAGCACAAAAAGAAGAAGCTGGAAGTACAACTGCAGGATTTACAGTCCAAATACACCGAGGGAGAGCGTGTTCGGACAGAACTCAATGAAAAAGTCCATAAATTACAGGTAGGAAGGAGTTTGATGTTTTGCTGTGACACCATGGGACTGAGAAGCCCAGTTGATACTGTCCTGGGAGGGTGTATCTAAAGGAATTATGGCCCTGCAGCCAAAATGCCCATTTTTTTGTCACCTTCAACTCCTACCTCAATTATCAGACAATTAATCAACTACAACCACTCCATCTCACGGAACTGAGAGCTTTTAGTCTCACCATCCCTCTGTACGTGTTGCAGTCTGTAATGCCATCACTGATTCTATGACCATGATGCAGATCTGACAGTTTCTTTCTGTTTGTCCATTTTTGGGTGGGGAGGAAAACTGACAGGAATGTGGCTTTTGGAAATGTATTAGACAGCTATTAAACACAGGTGCTCAGAAAAAATGACAATGAAAGGAGAATGCTCACTTATCTACAATTTTAAGCTGGTGGATAAATAAGAAAATAAAATCAAAATGCATCAACTTCTGTCAAACTTGGGTAGAGGAAGGAAAATCCACCCAAAATCCCCATTCTCCTTTGCAATTCATTGTCAATAGTCATGAATATGACTGGGTTTTGATATAGAGTAATAAATACTAGGGTAAACTAGACAAAAATGGCACTAGTTAAGATTTCAGACAAATCCAAGGAAACTAAAGTTTGAGGAAGATTTTGAAGTTTTGCAAAATTACTGAGTTTATTCTCTGTGGTGTCACACAGGTGGAGGTTGAAAATGTCACCGGTTTGCTCAATGAAGCAGAAAGCAAGAATATCAAATTGACCAAAGATGTTGCAGCCTTAGGATCTCAGCTACAAGATACACAGGTAAACTTGCATCCAAGAACAGCTCACCTACAATATTAATAAAATGCACTCTAAAAAGACCTGAACTAATGACTGTCTTGCCAATTGACGTGGTGACTGTAGGAGCTGCTTCAGGAAGAAACGCGGCAGAAGCTAAACGTGTCCACCAAGCTCCGCCAGTTGGAGGATGAAAAGAACAGCTTGCAGGAGCAGTTGGATGAAGAAGTAGAAGCAAAACAAAATCTGGAGAGACATATTTCAACACTGACAATACAGGTAATCAGTGCCATAGTTAAAGCATTAGCTCCATCTCTGAGTTTTGTTAGCAGTTCCAGAGGATCTGTAGAATTATCCTGGCACAGCACACGGACCTTCAGGGAATTCGTGCTGTTAGCCCAGATGGCACCAGTGGTGTTCCACAGTGGAGGCAGCAGTCTCCCTATCCTTTAAAGTGTCATCCCTAGGACAGGTACAAATGCAAGGTAGCTCCACAGATAGTCTTGCACACAAGGCCCGTACGTGCATCCTAGGTCTGTGCTCTGCCCCATTTTATGAAGGCTCGGCAATGGGTAACTCGTCACCAGCTTCACACAAGTCAAACCAGGAAAGCTCCAGGTCTTAGTTGTCTCCTGGCCAAGTTTTGTCTCTCTGCCAATTTTTGTTGTCACAGCTACAAAGATTTGTCTTCTGAACTCAAATTTCAGCTCTCTGACTCTAAGAAGAAGATACAGGAATTTACTAGCACAGTAGAATTCCTGGAAGAAGGCAAAAAGAAACTTCAGAAGGAAATTGAAAGTCTCACACAACAGTTTGAGGAAAAGGCTGCTTCTTATGACAAACTGGAAAAAACCAAGAACAGACTCCAGCAGGAGCTGGATGACCTGGTGGTGGACTTAGACAACCAGCGTCAGCTGGTCTCCAACCTGGAGAAGAAACAGAAGAAGTTTGATCAGGTATGGATTTAAGATTCTCCCTTGCTGTGTTATCACCTGTCTGGAAATCACAGAGTGTCCACTGGGATAAGGGGACAAAAAAATTAACTAAAATTTAATTATACAAACACTGTTTAATTTTGTATTTATATGCCTTTATCAAAAGCAGAGATTCTTCTCTGTCATTAACTACTGACAAGACAGCTATGACAGAAAAGCCTATTACTAATGAATACCTATACTGACACTACCTCTTTACAGATGCTGGCTGAAGAGAAGAACATCTCCTCAAAATATGCAGATGAAAGGGACAGAGCAGAAGCTGAAGCTAGAGAAAAGGAAACAAAGGCTTTGTCATTGGCTCGAGCACTTGAAGAGGCTTTGGAAGCCAAAGAAGAACTGGAGAGAACGAACAAAATGTTGAAAGCTGAAATGGAAGATCTTGTTAGCTCCAAAGATGATGTTGGCAAGAATGTAAGTTTTGGCCTTAGAACCTCCACAACAATAACTTAAAATAGCAGCTGAAAAAAGAGATCATTGTTTTCAGTGTGGGAAATTCTCTGCAGCACACAAATGCATTCAGCAAGATCAGATATTTCATACAGAATTCAAAGGTTATTCCATTTGTGTCCAAACTTTCAAGGGACTTGGCAAAGTAACTGTAGGCTATGTTTATTTTTAACGTAACTTCAAGCATGAAGAAGATTCTAATTGATTTCTAAGACTGGAAAAACATTAAAGAGATTCTAAATAATGTACTGGTTTATTACACTTCCTTGAAATTGTAAACTCTGCTAATCCTATTTTATTAGTTATATTTGACTTTGCCACCTGCCTTACATTTACTTATATAACTGCAGCAAATTTCCACTTATGCATTGCCAATCACTTCTTTTATTACAGAGATGTGATTATATTACTTCTAATACTAAATAAATTAAATGATGATATTTGACTAGATTAAAAATGAAAGATTGGGATAAAGAGAATCTCACGTTATTTTAAGACAGTTTTACAAGTGTACAAAATAAAGCTAATTTACCATTTCCAGTGTAAATTATTTCATTCATTGTCCACAGCCGCTGGTTCAAATGCGGCCTATACTGCAGGTATACTGTGTATAACTAGAATTATTTTTATTTCTCGTAACAAGTCTATTAAATTCTCATTGCTTGAAAGGTCCATGAATTGGAGAAATCTAAACGGACCCTTGAACAGCAAGTAGAAGAGATGAAGACACAGTTAGAAGAGCTAGAGGATGAGCTACAAGCTGCTGAAGATGCCAAACTCAGGTTGGAAGTCAATATGCAGGCCCTGAAAGGCCAGTTTGAAAGAGATTTACAAGCCAGAGATGAACAGAATGAGGAGAAGAAAAGACAACTCCTCAGACAGGTACCATTCCCTACTATTGGCTTTGTAAATGTCTAACCAAGTCAGTTGAAAGGCCCCAACCTAATGCCATTATTAAAAGCACCTCACTAACTATAATGAGAAAAAAGCATTATATAGCCTTGTACTTGGTGATTGAAAAAAAAAAAAGAAGAAAATAAAAGGGTTATTGCACTGAAAAAGGCTGGGGGGTTTCCCTGTTTCAGTAGCAGATGCACAGTTACCAATAAATCTACAACCAGTGCAGTATAAAACATGTGAATTGTTATTTCTGACATAGTCAGAACCACCTTCCCTGTATTCTCAGTGCAAGTGAAAAAAGACAACTTCTAATATACCTGTCTTCCCCAAGTACGCTGAATGCATACAAAAGCATTGGAGATGAAAACAGACAGGATAAAACTTACTTGTATAGAAGTGTTGTGACAGCAAGGACAACTGCTGTAGTCATCATCTTGTAACACACATATTTCCATGAATACAGAACCCAAATTGCTGAGTCTTTTCAAAAACCTTTAATTTTGGGACAAAATGGAAATCTATTCTAACTGCCAGGGAAATCACAGAGATACGGTTTCTGTATACACTATTCAGACATACACAGAGTGTTTAAGAGTGCCCAAGGGCTTTCCTAAACTGAACTTGTTTTCCTTAACGATCAGCTCCATGAATATGAAACGGAACTGGAAGATGAGCGGAAGCAACGTGCCCTGGCAGCTGCTGCCAAAAAGAAGCTGGAGATGGATGTTAAAGACCTGGAGAGCCAGGCTGACTCTGCTAATAAAGGTCGGGAAGAAGCCATCAAACAACTTCGCAAATTACAGGTATGTAAGCACAAAAATACAGCTTTTCCCACTGCTGTGTCTTGTACAGCCACAATACAAAAGTTAGGTGACAGTTGTGAACTTGATGCCCATTAAAAATGATTGGTCAGAGGGGGAATTTTAACTAGACTCCCACATTCAAATATCAGTATTTTAATGCTCAGTTTGAATGACAGTGGAAAAATTCACAGGGCAAATGATTAAAATCTTGAATTTCATCATGGTAGAGATCTTCCAGAATTCTCTAGCCAACACTCATCTGCTGCTGACTTACCCACAAGGAGGAAAACAAAGATTCACATGAAGAGAAAGGACTGTAAGATAAAATCTATTACAGGGCTTCAATCCGGGTTCTAATACTTGACTCAAGAGCATAAAGGACTGTTCAGAAATCAGGTTGTCTCTGAATTAGCATGTTCCTGTTTATACTTTAAATCTCCGTATCAACTGTTCTGTCACATGCTAACAACTAAACAACAAAGATTTTCTTATTCAGAAAGATTAAGATTGTACATGTTCTCAAATATTCAGAGGAAATATGGACAATAGGCATTAAAAAAGATGCAGTGTTCAAGTGGAAGCATTGCCCTCCTTGGAATAGCATTTCAGATCTTTCCAATAAGTGCTACCAGATCACTGCACAAAATACAACTTAAGCAGCATTTTGACTATGTAAATAGGTACATGTTCTGTTCCATCCACATTTCTTCCTACTGAAATTATAACAAATTTGTTACTCCTTTCAACAAGGCTCAGATGAAGGACTACCAGCGAGAGCTGGATGATGCACGGGCTGCCAGGGAAGAAATATTTGCTACAGCCAGAGAAAATGAGAAGAAAGCAAAGAGCCTGGAAGCAGAACTCATGCAGCTTCAGGAGGTAAAGTGGGAAACCTACAGCAGAAGGGAGATATATATGACCTTCAGTAGCAAAACAGAACTGCAGTGAAGTAATCTAAGAGCTCTTAGGGACTGAACTTGTAACAAGTTCCATGTGCTCCATGCACTCCACTAAAGCTGTTGGATCTCCATCTGAGCATAGTCAGATTGAGCTGAAAAAAATCACCTTGGAAGAAGGTACAGATCACCAGCCTTAAAGGGAACTGTATGATCCACCACAAGTTTTTTTCAATAGCAATAAATTCTTGAGGGCTTAGTGCTATTATTCCTACCTGTATTAAATGGCAATCTTGTGACTAAAACAAATAAAATAGAAGCCAGATGACAGGCTGGATAAAGTGTATTTCATTGTACTTCTCTAGGATTTATGATATGACAAGAATTTATTCTGTTAACAAGACAATCCATCTCATAAGGGCTTTAGAAAGTTTACAGTCCTCTGAATCATGCTATAACCATTTGACCATTTACTCATTTCTTTACTATGCTGCTTTTTCCATTTCTCTAGGACCTGGCTGCTGCAGAAAGAGCTCGCAAACAAGCAGACCAGGAGAAAGAAGAGATGGCAGAGGAACTTGCAAGCGCTGCCTCCGGAAGGTAGGAATACACCAAATTACACACAAGGCTCTGAACATGCTACTAATTCTGCCAAGAGAAGTTTTGTTCCTTTCCCTACAGCCATCTGGTCTTGGCTACACAACATGCATACATATGACTACTTTCACTGAAGTATCTAGTTCTCTTTCTGAATAATTGGCAGTTCATAATACATTCATAACATATGGTCAGAGCCATAACTACTCACTTTTTAAATTTAAACTTCCAGGACAAGCCTTCAGGATGAGAAACGGCGCCTGGAAGCAAGAATTGCCCAGCTGGAGGAAGAGCTGGAAGAGGAGCAAAGCAACATAGAGGCAATGGGTGACCGCATGAGGAAAGCAGTACAGCAGGTAGAGCTCATTCCAGCACACAGCACTTTCTGTTCATATTCCAGCAAAAGCTACTTGTGGTTCTGAATATCTGGAGAATTGCCATCCCAAATTGCCACCTGTCATTCTCTGAAAGCATGCAACACTTCTGCGAGCATGCAACACTTGTGACAGCATCCCTTCCCACCTTGCAGGCAGAGCAGCTGAACAATGAGCTGGCAACAGAGCGCTCAACTGCACAGAAGAACGAAAACGCTCGGCAGCAACTGGAGAGGCAGAACAAAGAGCTAAAGAGTAAGCTGCAGGAGATGGAGGGAGCTGTGAAGAACAAATTCAAAGCTACAATTGCTGCTCTGGAGGCCAAAATTGCTTCTCTCGAAGAGCAATTGGAACAGGAAGCCAGGTACTGGGCTCCCAGAGGGCACAGCTGTCTATTTATTGTTCCAGTTAATGAGACTGAAAATAAACAAAAGCAAGCAGGATTTGTGTCTTCAGGCTTTCAGAGCCATTAAGACTTGGTAAAGTCTCATTCTCACTTAACATTTCTGAGACACATGGCAAGTCACTGGAGTTCCTATGGTTTCTGATTAAGATCCATTTTATTGCTGAAAAGTTCTACTGGTACCAAAGGCAAGGATCTGCTCCCCTACATTTTAGAGTAACTACCCTATGACTCTGCCAGGTTAATTGCCAGAACACATTGTGCCACTTGTTGGATTATTCTTTGAGGAAATCACCTTGTGTTTCAGAACACATTTCCTGGAGCACCTCTAGCATACAGCAGAGACATATATTTGTTTTTGTTTTGATCAGAAGAACAGGAACTTTAAGTTTTCCTTAGAATTCATCTGTTAAATTCAGTAAGACATTTTAACACATAGGTCCTTGGTGCCAGTTTCATGAGCCACAAGCCCAAGTCAGGTGTAAAGTACAGAGCTTCCACATCACCAAACGCTGCCCTGTCATTGTAGAGAGAAGCAGGCAGCGGCCAAGACGCTGCGCCAGAAGGACAAGAAGCTGAAGGATGCACTGCTGCAGGTGGAGGACGAGAGGAAGCAAGCAGAGCAGTACAAAGATCAGGTACAGACGGTGTCACAAGGGTCTCAGTCAAGGGCACAGGAGTTTTCAGGTTTTGCCCTAAGAAAGGAGGATTCCATGTTCTGCCTCAAGCAAACGCCCTTCTAGGAAGCAGACTCTGTGCTTGGAGCCCGTGCTGGGAGAGCTATACAGTCCATTACTAAAAGATGGGACAATGTAATTCTTCCATGCTATATCAAGTGCCAAAGCACAAGTCCTTGCCAATCAGCCAGCTGCAACAGTCTGACTGCACAGCAACCTGCAGGACTGTGCGCAACACCCTTGGTGCTATATGAATAGAGATGCTGAACACATTTATATTAAAATTTTAGCTTTATCTAATGCATATCCATCTACAAGCCTGAAAAGCAGAGGTAGGACTGTGCAGCAAAAGAAACAACAAGGTTATGTCTGAATACAGTAGCTACTGGCAAAATGAACTCCCACAAAGTTGTTTTCAGGCTGTAAGCTTCCATCTTCGATTCGGGTCATGTTTCAGTACAACTCTCAGTAGAAGCAAGAAATTAAAATGAGGAATGTAAAGCTATTAGATTTGTTTTAAATTAAAGCATTACTCTAAAATTTCCCTTTAGGCCGAGAAGGGCAACACACGGCTCAGGCAGCTGAAGAGGCAGCTGGAGGAGGCTGAGGAGGAGTCCCAGCGCATCAACGCAAACCGCAGGAAGCTGCAGAGGGAGCTGGATGAAGCTACTGAGAGCAACGAAGCCCTGGGCCGTGAGGTTGCAGCACTAAAGAGCAAGCTCAGGTAGAGTGCCCTTGTTTGGGATAGCCCTTCCCACTCACTGACAGCCTTGAAATTTAGAACTGAATTACAAAAGCGGGAAAAAAATCTGTCAGGTAAAGAACAGACACTGATAATGCTGCGAAGTTACTCGCTCCTTGTGTTAGCTTGGCACTCAGAACAAAAGGCCGAAGTCAGGAGTGAAGCGCATTTCATGGACTGCAGCAGCCTCAGGATGTCAGCTGAGATGAACTGCAATAACATGGCACAGGCCTTACTCTACTCTAATCAAAATCCTTTTGGCTTAAATTGGAACAGAATTAGGCTTGGTGGCTTGGGAAAACACCCCTTATATAATGGCTGTATCTATTTGTACAGAAGCAGTCACAAAAGGGTAGAAATGCTTGTGCTTTTCACACTTTCACACATGCACAACTCAAACATAAGGACTGTGAACAGTCTTGGACATCACAGGCAGTAAAAGGCAAAGCACATTAAATTATTCTTATTCCCAAGTATCTTTGGACTTCACCGCTATGGGATTCAGTGCCATCAGACCAAGGAAAAGATTAAAATGTCCCTTTGCATTTTTTTTTAAAACTGCATGGGAAAAAGATAAAAGCTGTGAATCAGTCAGCTACATCCCTGAGTCCTGTACTCCTGGGTTTGAAAACATGAGCTCACTGAAATAAAGAGGCTGACTTGAGTTAAAAAGAAACTGTTCTATCTGCATCACTATACCATAACATGTTGCCTTCTACCTAAGACCAACAGTATGTCAGATGAAAAAAAAGCACGGGTCTAGTTGTGTTCTCAAAGTAGTTTGCCAGGGTATTTACCAGTAACATGCTTCAGTGTTACTGGATGTGGATTCCCTTCAGAGGGAAGAGTTATGGATGTGGCAGCATTTTCCATTAGCACCATCTTGGGTAGTACATGCTCCTGGCTGCTTTACGAAGCAGTGGCTGTGTCAGCCCTTTCACACAGAACACCATAAGGCTCATTTTTGTTTTATCTAAATGTAATGTAATTGGCTGTAATGTACTTGGTTTAATTATTTAAAAGTAATTACCTACCTCTGATCATGACCATGTGCCTAGTATAACTGCCCAGGACTCTTTATCTCTGTTTCAGAGGGACACAGGAACCTTCGCATGACTAAGCAGGTACCATGCCTTCAACTTTGCAGCTAGCTTGTACTGCACAAATTTCCATTTTCTTTGGCCCTGGTTAAAATTATGTGAGGTTTCTGCAAACTGTGAAGGCTTGGATATCTTGGCATTAATCTGTTTTATCAAAAAAGACAAATATTACAATAATCTAGCTACCATCAGCTGTTCATCAGTGATACATCTTTCTTACAAGTAGGTTATGTACTGACGTAGACTTATCAATGTTGCATTCTCACAAGCTCTACCAACAGAGTACCTAATTAAGTACTCTGATTTTTTCTGCATGAATTTTTTTTTGCACATCTTTGTGCACTGCCATGAAGAATAAGTTTTTTTCAAATAAAATACACCATTGATTAGTAAAATTGATTAAAAGGACTAATGAATATTGAGTGTCACAGCATGTCATTAGAATTTCACAGTATTTCTTGTGCCTACTGTAATGCTGACCTAAGGTAAGAGCCCATCTAATTCACCTGAGATTTGGGAAGCCTTAATTGCATGTGATTTATCACACACCACACAATCACAGACAAAAGAGAAAGTCTTGCCTTTCATTACATAGCACTCTGTGCCTGTATTGCTTACAAAGAGTTATTACTGAGGCTTTTAGAGCTATTTTACAGACATTACCATGCTTGTTTACTGTTATTAAAACATAGAGCACGGACACAGAAATTAAAGCTGACACTGTAACCTAGCACAGCATTATGTTATACTTATTAGCACATTCTCTGGAGATAAGAATAATACCTGCACTGCAAAAATAAAAGAGCTATTACCTTGTAATATTTGTATATTTTCTATTTTTCATAGGCTGGATTTTGCTGTCAATACACAAATATTTAAAGATGATGTCTTGTCCTTGCATGTGCCTTTTAGTCAGCCTAATATTTCCAGTCAGACTGTTACTCAAGCACTACACAAGGCAGATTAAATACAGAGGTGCTAAGCAAACACTGATGCTGAAGGCTTGTCCCAGATACACACATTATTCTAAAGGTACTAATGCCAATGACCACATGAATATTATCAAACACATAAACTTGTTTAAGAGGAACAGATATAAATAAAAAGTGTTTATCCACAGGGCCATTACCAGTTTAAAGACCTGGTAAATTTATGCATACTGCAACAGTTTGTTAATAAGCAGTTAGTGGGTGATAAGGAGTTCACTTTGTAGCCAAAACTGTAGTGCACAATTTGGTGAGACTCTTGCTGTTATTCCCCCCAGTCCCACGTTCTCTTACAGCACTTCAGTGAATTACTGCAGCACAAATGACTCGTGAGTAACCGAGTGCAGACAGCACAAGTCCAAGGGGGTGGAGAGCTCTTCCTTTATTAACAAGAATTAACAAATTTATTAACCTAATTAGAAATTTCTTGCTAAGTAATAATAACAAATATCTGCTGCCTTAACATAGTAGACTCTGCTGTTACACCCTGCCAAGCACACACCAGGGTAGAAATGACACACCCCTGTGTTCAGTACATGCCATCAGCACCAGAACAACGGTTACCTGTGATCAGTGATCTTAATGAAGCTTTATTAGCCAGCTAATTGCCTGCTCACACTGAAGTTTAAGGGCAGAATTATGGAAAACAGACTACATGTCACATTGCCATCTTGGAAATGCAGATACGTGTCTCTGACCTCAGTTAGTCCAGCCAGTGCTCCTGCTCTCTTCCCTCATATGGAAGATTGAACTTCAGACCTAAACAGCTGCTTCAGAAAGGGCACCGGCTTAGTCTTTTGCAAGGACAAGACGACCCTTTAAATATTTATGCATGATTGCTGTACCCAAAAGTGCAGTCTCGGATATATTTAACACCAAATTAGTATTTCTGGCACAATATCCAGTGATCATGCATTTATTTTATTGCTTATGTCTCTGGTCTCAAGCCTTTACAAAGGTTTGCTTAATGAGGGGCAAGTGAGAGGCCATGTCACAAAACTGAAATGCTTTGTAGCACATTAGCAGTGGAGGCCATGGGACAAACCCATCATCTGTCTCACTTGCTCACACCTCCCCAAAAATTAACCTTGAGGACCAAAGTGTCCCTGCCTTGGGATGTGCCTATGAAATACATGGGGATGGGAGGGAGATGGGAGAGGAAAAGGGGGTGAAGTGGGAAAAGCATTTCCTATAAGACACTTGCACTGCTAAGCATGAGTCCCTGGGTTACAACAGTTCCAAAACAATGACTGTTTCCTCTCTCTGTTGGGAAAGAGATTGGAGTTACTCAGAACCTGGATGTCACACCTGTTACAGCACCTGTGGTGCTCTGACCAATGCAGCCTGTGCAGAGAGGAACTGTGGGCTCAGAAATGCCTGCTGACATCCACAGCACTACCCCAGGCCCAGGGCTCACAGGCTTTCAGGAACTGGTGGGCAGAAATTCCGTACAAATTGCTCTCTCTCCTTGCTCCTCCCGAGGGACAGGAGGGACACTCCTCTGCTGTGACTTCTGCTCCTTTCAACTACCATCAGCTGCAGTTTCCATAGGGGAAACCAGTGAAATGAAGGGAAAAGTGGGGGTGATTTGGGGCTGATGAGACTATTTAGAGGAGAACAAGGACACAAGCACAAGAACAGGAAACCCATTGCATTTCCAAGCAACTGGGAGTCTCAGCCTGTTCACAAATTACTATCACATGTTACAGAAGAGGAAGCGATATTAGAGGCCCACAGCTCTTGGCTTTTCTGCACTTGGAATCATCAGCCCCACAGGTCCTGTTACAAAACTCTGCTTATTTGTGAGGATTCCAAATGACCTAACACCTGATTTTTTTTCCTATTTTTTTCCCCTCTTACTGCAGGAGGGGAAATGAGACAGCATCTTTTGCCCCACCCCGTAGATCTGGAGGCAGAAGAGTAATTGAGAATGCAACAGATGGAGGTGATGACGAAATGGATGCAAGAGATGGAGATTTCAATGGAACAAAAGCCAGTGAATAAACACGCTTAAAAAATTGCACTGCAGCAAGGGGAGGGAGGAAGGACGATATTTAGCACTGTATAAGTCTACTCTTAGTGTCAAGGTCACATACACCCACTCCTCTGACAGATAAAAGCACAACTGCCTTGTCTCCAATGTATAGATTGACACTAAAAGTACTCCAAAACTTATTCTACCATGAAGTGTATTTGAAAAGATGGGGACTTTTAATAGAGTAATTCACTTTGAGAATCTTGCAGAAAGTGAGTTCCAGTAGCTCAAATGATTTAAATCCCAGTGAACTATAGTCTATGCAGGATTTGTGAGATTGTTGCAGGAAAAAAAAAGGCATTGGTCAGTTAATCTTTTCTTAAACTTTCATTTTGTTTTGAGTATTCAATTAATATAGGGTTTTCTCCTGGTTACTACACCCCTGATGCACAATTCACAAGGTGGAAGTGCCTTTTTAATCACTTACTGAAAAATATCATTTGTTCAAATTAAGTCAACGTTACAGTTTTATATGCACCATGGATGTGCTTACACACTAATAAAAGGCTATAAAAATGACTCCACTATTCTTGTGTACAGGTGTCACTTGAAGGGAAGGGAGGATGCAGCAGAGCTTCTCTAAAACTGAAATACTTCTTACAAAAGTTCATCTGTAATCATTAGAACAAAACCCTGATTTTCTCCAAAGCAATGCTTTTGAAGAAATAGAAAAGAGTCTGTACACTGAGCTGGAAGTAAAATGGCATAAGTACATGGGACACGTTTGATTCCCTCAGGAACACACAGTGCTAACTGAGGTGCCCTGGGATGCATCCAAGGGCTGACAGACACAGGAGCCACAGGAGACTTGCAGCACTCTGGTGCAGGAGCTGGAAAGCAGTTGGGGACCTATGTCTCTGTCTGTGGGCAATGAACCCACCCTTTGACACCTGTTACATGCAGAAATAGTTCCAACCAAAGCCCCAGAAGCAGGCTGAAACCATTAGAAACAGCAGCCCACACTGAATGCAGGGATCCAAGCCAAGCTATTCTGCACTAAGGGCTCAGCATGCAGTTACTTTTTATTTTTGGAGCACTCCAGCAAGACCACAACCTACTCCTGGGAGCTACCAGGACCTACCACAAACCCATGCAGCTCAAGCACTTTCAGACAGCAGCAGCTCTGTGGTCACACCAGGGCAGTAGGGAGCCATGCACAGCAAAGGAGGATGTAAAATCACTCTAAATCCAGTGCAGAGAGCTTACCTGATGCCTTTGATTGAACAGCAAGTGAACCTTAAGCAGTGTGACTACAGGGAGAGCAAATCATGCACAAACATCCACCTTGACAGCTAAAGCAATCATCTTCTAAATCTAAGCATTGTTTCACAAGTGCAGAGATCACAAACTGGGGATTCAGACTAGGCACCATTTAGCCAGCAGAACCAGAGCCCAGAGAATTCTCTCTGCTCATGAAAGAGTAAAGGAAGAATCCATTTAGAGCAATTAAGATGACAAGCTGAGCAGAGAGGGGTTAGGAGTTATTGGATAACACTTGATCATTGCTTGATCAGGCACAGAGCCCAGCTCTGTAAAGATGCTCAAGAGCTGGCTGTTAACACAGTTTGTGAGCCTGCAAGTGTGGGAACAAGGAGACAAGCAAGTCAGACTTCATATTAAATGGTCTTAATCACCAATGCTTGGAGCAGAACCAGCAAACTGAACATGTATAAACCACAGTAACAACTTGCAAAAAACCTCAAAATGCATCAACAACTCACATTCAAAATAAGCTTTATTCTGCTCCCCTCTTAAACCAACTTCATAGGTGGACTGAAAAATGGAAATGACCTGTGGTTTTCATATTCTAGAGACATAGATGCATCAGTGGCTGTTTTCACAGCATTTCTTAAAAAAACCCCAAAAAACATCAAACCCGTTTATGTATTCTTTTGTTAAGTAAGCTCTCCCCATCCCCTGCCACAGAAAAAAAACCCATAAAAATTGTTTAGTCATGATTAGTTTTGCAAGTACAGGCTTCCATAAAATACATTAACACTGGGAATGAATCTACTCCATTTAAAAAATAAATGCAGTAATATTCTACAAGGGGAAAAATTATTTTAAAATAATTCTCTATTCATATACACTCCTCTGGCATAAAGGGCTTTTCAGGTTAAAAAAGCATTTCTAAATTAGTAATAGCTGATACATTCATATAGAAAAATAAAACAAGAAAAAAAATCACTAACACCCAAGGCACCTTAGTGAAGGGAGGTTTGTAAAGCAGTAAAACCCACCTATCAAGATGTTAGAACTAGAAACTTAATCAGTTCTGGCCCCCTACAGCCACCAGGCTTTATGGGCCACTATGGCGTAAAAAAAAAAACAAAACAACAAAAACCAAAAGTCTACATGCTATTAGCTCTGGGATCTAAGCACTCTAAGCACTAGACATGTCTCACCTTTAACCATGACCTGTTCTGAACAACAAATCACTGCTTACAGAAACATCTTGCCACTACAGAGGCAGGTTTTTGTGCAGCAACATTCTGGTCAGCAAACATCCCACGAGTAGCTGAGCAGCTTCCCTGCAGAAATACACCTTTCTCCACATAAAAATACTCCTTTAATTTGGGTGACTGCAGCACACAACACCCATGGTGGAAAGCAGAATTTCAGCCAGAACTGGTGGTGAACTAACACCAAAAACCAAAGCCTGAGGAGCTGCATAGGGAATATTGCTGTGTTGTAGGCAGAAGGACAATGGCTTTGGCCGTGTCAAAAGAAGTGACCTTCAAGGAGCTGCCTACAGTAGCTGGGGCAGGAAGCAATTCCCAGTCCTGCACCGCCACAGTCAGCATTGCTTTGTCACACTTTGTCACCCACAGAACTTGCCCAGAGGCTACACTGGAAGCCACTGCCAATTGTGACTTCTTGTTCAGCTCTCACCTACCCTGACACTGCTGTCTGCTTGCTCATTGATATTCTCTTTAAAACTAAAGTTTGAAATACACATTTCTTCTCCTTTCCCAAAGCCAGCCAGGCTTTTCATAGCAGCATCTTGACAACGCTTTGTGAGGGATGGCTCATGGGTCCTGGAATGTTTGAATGCCGTGTTCCAAACTCCAGACGCTTCACCAACCTGCAAATACAAAATACAAGTCAGTGCACTTCTCACTCAGTGTAACCATGCTCAGAATAACTGCTCACTTCCAGAGCACATCACTCAGCTGAGAAACCAGCAGATGAAAGAACAGCACTCTGAGCACTGCATGAGCCCATTCCTTAACTGGGCTGAGTTTCCACTGCAACACAGGGCTCCATTTCCCTTTGAGTAATGAGCACTATCTTTTACAAGTGTTGGAATTTCAGTTTAGCATTGCAGCAGTAGATAAGATAATCAGCTGCATGAATATGTAAATATGGCCCCTGAGGCTTTCTTGCAGGAGCTTTCATGAGGTTTCTCCCCAGGCTAGGAGAACAAGTACAAAGTGGAACATTCCTTCTAAACAACACCACTGGGCAACAGGACAAACCAGTACTCACAGCACAAAGGTCTAGCTAAATAATTAAGTCTGAAACAAAGTGTACTATAGGCACCTAATTTACACAGAACTTAAAGAATGTGCAGTACAGGACTGGCAGAGTTATTGCAATTTGCAATAACCTCGCTGATTTTTCATCATTTGATTTAAAAAAGACCACCAGTTCAAACATTCAGAGAACTTTATAAGTTGAGTAAGGTAACTTCCTGTCAGCTGCTACTTAAAAACACCTCTTAGCAATTGTAAAGGATTCTGAGTGGACCTACTATTCACCTTTTTTCCGGTTCTCCCGTAAGTGAGAATCTTAACTATGATAAGGCAAGTCTCCCTACATGCTGTAACATTCCTGAGACATCACTTGTACAAGAACAAAAAGCATAAAACAAACTGAACCAATAAGCAGGAACTGTTGTACTTTGTCCCATTTTAAACACCGATTTATAATAAAACACATCTTGCACTTCCTTCAAATTTGAGGTATTCAAAACTTGATCTCAGCTAGTCTTCCAATATCAGCAGCTAGTAATTCCAAATTTTAAACTGATCTGAAACATTCAAATCATAATCCTGAATAATTTGACATACTTTGAAATCAAATCTGTCCCTACCAAAACAAAGACTTAAATACTAAATACCAGTCCCTAAATTCCAACACCAACAGCTGTCACTAAGAAACCAGCAGAGCCCAGCACTCACCCTGTATCACACAGAGGCTGATGAGGACTCAGGCGCGTTTCAAGGACATCTCTGTTCATGTACATGGACACCGAAGGTCTGTTTGGAGACTGATCATACACAAAGTTTCGGCAAGACGCAAGCTTGGACTCCAAAGCCTGACGTAAGTAGATGAGGGAAGTGTCAGAACCCTTCTCTTTCAAAAGATGACAGTGTGGCACACCAAAATGGCACTAAGTGTGCGCGTTTGGGTTTTTTTTTCTTTCTTTAAGAGTGAGTTGTCCAGTAGAGGAACCTGCTAGACCTCAGTGCCACATGAGTTCTGAATTTGTGAAGAGATGAAGACAGTCATCTCTCTGCTGCTAAAGCTGAATCTCTGTTTGCTTAGGGAGCTGATGCTCTTCAGCAGCAGGAACACAAAATCTTCACTTTCCTCAGGGAGATTTTTACATCTTTCTTACAGGCATCACTTTTTAGATTACTAAACATTCATTTGAGCTATTTGCTTCCCTAGACATGTATTAGGTGGTACACCAGAGGGAATGACCCACAGATATTCCATGCTTCATCACGCTTCATCATATGCTCCCACTCTAAGACTGTACACCTTTACTGAGTTACTTTTTGGCTGTATCAGTTCTGCAGCTCAAAGAGTCATACAAAGGCTTGTAACAACACAGCACCGAGGCACAGGGAATGAAACACCAGTAATGGAATAACTTTCCCAGCATCAGCACTACCTTAAATATCAAACTACACCTTAGCAGGACATTAGGCCTTGCTCAAAAGACTACTGGACTCTTAAGGCAAACTTCACCAGAAGCCTTTTGGACAGCACACACCAGCCTGCTAACTTCTCTGCCTTTCATTGGAACAGATCCCTTCTCAATTTACTCATGCTAACTTATTTCTTCTGCACATGCACTTCCAGAAATTCACAGAGGGAGCTCTTATCCCCATCTGGATTAGAACTTAGAAAAACAAGCATGATCCATTTTATTTGGGGGTTGGTCAGAAACGTTTGAAGTCCAAACCAATCCCATGGCCACTCTTAGCTAACCTGGGGCCAAGAGACTCTTTCCAGTCTCTCCTGAACAGCAGCACAAGTAGTGCTGGCTGCAGTTTCCAACAGCTCCAGCTTTCCAAGAGCATTGCCTGGCAGGTAATCACTCACCCCCACTTTTCGCAGCAAGTCTCCCACAATATTAAGTGCAGATATTCTTGCAGCTGGTGTGAGAGGGGTTGCACCGTAACTGTCCTCAAGACCTGCAGGCAGGTTAAGGAAGGATACGTTACTCATGAAAAGGAAAAAATAAATAAATTCACCCTACTCTCTTAGAGAACACGATTAAAGATCACACAGGTTTTTACAACCTTTCCTCTAAATTAGACCAACATCTCTGGGACAGTTGTGAACTAATAGTAAAGTCCCAACAGCTCATCTCATCCCTCATTATTACCAGACAGTTCAAGTCAACTGGAAATGAACAGACTATGAATAAACTCAAAAAAATCCCAGTCTATGCATACAGAGACCATGGTGATTGGATTTAGGTGTATTTACACTACACTACACACTCAATTCTGTGGCTAAAGGAGGAATGAAAAGAAGGGAGCAAACTATAGCAAAAAACAAGAGCATCAAATTGTATTTCTGAGCCGGTTCCCTGCCAGTCACCTCTCCTAAATGTCCCAGGGGTGGATATGCTGATGGGTGTCCGACGCATTGCAGGTGTTGAGGGCACAGATAAGGAGGCCTGAACTGCAGTGTCTGTTCTTTCTGCTTCCAGGGGAGTTCTCATTGGTGTTTTGGGTTTCTCCTGTTTCTGCTGCACTGCAAGCTCTTGTCGTAGATCTAAGAAGGAAGCAACACAAAGCAAGTGTTGGAGTATGTAGCCACCAAGATAAAAGAGGAGGTAATCTTATGCTCAAAAGATTTTTCTCCTCATGGAGGCGAGGTAAAGTCACTTATCCTTGTAGAAGATTATTCCAGGCATATCTTCAAAATCCGGATAACTACAGGCCTTTCTAGGATTGTGGCTCAAGATGTTTTAGTAGTGTTAGTTTAGTTGCTGTTACCTGGCTTTCATTTTCAAACCCTTTCACGAGGCTCCTCTTCAGACAGGAATTAACTCTTTTCCAAATGTTACAAGCTGGTAAGTAGAGGCACATCAAGTCTGAGGCTTGGCAACTTGGCATACCTTGGCTACATCTGGCTTCCTGCAAGGCTGAGATCCTACCTGTTGTACCCTTTCCTATCCTGGTTTCCACATGAAGGAAACTTGAGCTGAGGCCAGGTGGAAGCCACATTGTTATCTAGCCAAGGGATAGATCACTTCTGTCCCACAGCCTGGCTGTAGCTTACGGATACCATTCAAGGGCACAGAATCCAAGATCTGAAAACAAATGCTTATCCAGCTCCAGGGTCTCTCTCTTCTCACCCAGCCTTACTGACAAATAGCAAAAAGCCAGTGCATTCCAAGGCAACCAGAAGTCAGTCACAGCCCTCCTGTTTTACTTCCCCGTTCCCTTCACTGACTCCACTTTTCAAAGGCCAGGAAACAACAGGGTTAATGTGTATTAAAGCTGACCTTCATGGGTTACAGAAAGCCACACCAGCACGTGCCCCAGCTGGACTGGCTGCTCTCATCTCCCTAAAGCCCTAATTAGGAGAAGGCTGGAATAGACTTTTGTTTCTGTGAGTGCTCTGGAACAAGGTCAGGAGTTCAAGGAGTGGGACAGAACATTCTTAAGTTTCCTTACTTGTTTCTACATTTCAGATAGCAGGTTTTAAAGAAGCAAATTAAAAACCCAGCTCTAAGGCGTATGGAGAGGACTGAACAGCTACAAGGCAGCAGGAGAGAAAGGAAAAGATACAAATAACTTCTGTCTAACCTCTAGCTTCATCTTTCAGGCGCTGCGCAGACTCCAGAAGGTTTTCTTTCTCATCCAGCTCACTCTCCAGAAAAGCATTTCTTTCAATAGCCTGGTTTAAACGCTGTTCAAAATCCTCCAGCGACATTATAGTGGCTCTGAAAAAGAGTGCATTAGGTGTCAGTACCAGATCATTCAAGCACATCGAGGACACCCTCTCCCACAAGACAATGGATACGGCTGCATTTTTGTTTGGTTTACTTTGTTTTATTATTATTTTTTATTTTAGCTTGTAAGATGTGAAAGAGTGCAGTCAGGGGAGTGGAAGAGGTAAAAAAAATTTATCACATTGCCCATCTGCAACCAATCTCTTCAACACAATCATCACACAAGTGACAGTTCAGAACGGCGATGCTACCAAGTACAGCATCACAAACAGCTCAGTGACACCATGCTCACAGGACAGAATAGAGGTGGAAAAAAAAAACCTCACAAAAAGCAGATCACCTTTTTGCTCTTTCCAAGTCATCGTTTTCTTGCTCGAGTTCTCGAATGTATTTCTGAAGCTGCTCTTTAATAGCTCTTGTCTGTGCCAAGTCATCTTCCAGTGCAGAGATTTGCCTGTATCCTTCTGAATGCTGCACTTCAATCTTATCCTACTCAAAGGCAAATCAAACAGCACATCAGGTACTTAGCAACACGTTCTCTTTCTGCAGCCCCTTGAAAGACAGAGACAGATGCTCTGAAGTTTTTTGAGAAACATCACTTTACATATGGTAAAATGCCAACAAATTCAATTGCTCACATAATTCTGGGCTGCCAGCAGACAAGAGCTCTTCCTGTCACTCCTTATCAAGCAAAAGTGCTGGGGAACAGTTCCCAACACTCACAGCACAAGGCAATTCCTTGCCTCTCCCAGACAGCCTGACTCAGCACAGTTTCTTAGCAATACACAAAGCAGGATGCAAGAGAAGCCACTTATTTTCAACCCTAGTATGAAGTCAGTATTTAGGAGCCAAAGTAACAAGAATAAAAAAAAAAATTCCAAGTGTGACACTGTTACACGCTGCTGTGGAATCAGCAAGATTCTGCACTGCCCACGTGGTTTTATTAGCCCAAAGCAGGTTCAGAATTCTAGATCACAGAACATTTCAGGCACAGTTATACTTTGGATGTGAACCTAAACCAAACTCTGTCTCCCTCTACACCATGCATACAAGGGTACATTTAAGACAGGCATAGGCAGGGAGGAAGATTTAGCTTCCACATCAGATCTCTCCTGCACTACCACTAAATGTGGAGTTAGTTCCACAGCATGTGACAGGGAAAGCTTCACAGCACACTATTACAACGCTTTATACTCAACCACCTTGCTACCAGATCACTTCAACATGCCAGAGTTTTTTTAGAAACTCCAAGATTGCTGTGTAAGCAGCATTCCTGAAGTGCTCTCCAGACAGAATTCAAGTACAAAACACCTGAAGTCACTGGAAACAAATCCATGCACTGGAATTTGAAAACCATGGCAAGTAGTCTACTGTGAATGTGAAAACAGCTATTTTAGCATATGAAATGCATAGACAAGGAGGAGGGAAAGAGATAACCATCCTGAACCAAGAAATCCTTATTTGATTGCAGTGTGGTGACACTGCTGTAATTCCAAATCTCTGAAACACAGTTAAGAGCCTCTAAGCTCCAAGAAGCAGATTACTTTCTACTAGTTTCTCAGGACTCTCTAAACTAATCCTCCACAGCACTATTCCCATCAGTTTTTAGGTAGTGTGAGCTCTGATTTCTGAGGGGGAGCAAGCACACACACTGGGCTGGTAAGCTCAGAGCCACA
Source organism: Gymnorhina tibicen (assembly GCA_013399875.1). Lineage (NCBI taxonomy): Eukaryota > Metazoa > Chordata > Aves > Passeriformes > Artamidae > Gymnorhina > Gymnorhina tibicen. Next base: position 1,209,914 of record VXAZ01010260.1, read on the forward strand.
AGCTGTGTAGGCCTGGCAAAGTTCACTGGTGTTGACCTAGATGCAGATCCCAACCCCTGATGGGCTCAGCTAACACTGCTGCTCAATAGCTTCATGAGATTAATGCTTTGCTCTTGAATTGATTCAGATAAAAGAGCAGAACTGCAAGGTCTGAGTCTTTGTTTTTAGCCAATTGTAATAAACCATCAGCTGATCTGGCCCTCAATGGTGGCTCTGTTCCTTCACTGCAGGCTGTTACTGCAGTTTTCAGGCTGCATGAATAGCCTATTGTTGAATGGTTTATTTCAAGCAGAATATATTTTACAAAAGTTATTTACTGTGAAGAATAATTTTAGATTTTCTAAAACATGGCTACCCTCCACTTTTTGAGGCTCTGTATTGCTTCCTACTATTTTCATTCTTCACTGTTTTGGCTGGTTCACTGTCCCTTCCTCTCATCCCAGCTACTCTACTCTAAAGAAAATAGTCTGCACACTCCTCAATTAAATGAACTATGGGTTTTATTTTTGTCAAACTTCTGTCTTCTCCCCAAACCCATCAGCTTCCATGGGTTTATGTGGCTACATGGAACAGCAAACCAATACTCCATACACCATGAACAACATTTAATATTTCTAAGGTGCTACAACATGAACAACAAGAATTAATGCAACATAAATACAGTGAAACAAGTCTTGGAGGTCTTGCTATCAAAAAGCAGGGAGTGAAGGGAATGGCTAAGCTGGTGCTAGAGAGACAGGACATCTGTCTGGAACGGAAGAGTATTTCCTTTAAGACAGCGATTTGGACAACAGTTTAAACAAAAGGCATTGCAAACCTGGATTCATCTGGTGATTAATCACTTATACAAATACCTTCACTCCCATTAGCTCATTATTGCATCCAATTGAGTAGAAGAAGAGTAATTACATTAATCTCTGCTTCCACAGAGATTGACCTAGCTCTACAAAACATGCTGCCAATTTTCTTGGGTGATTGTAACTGATCTGTAAGCAAAAGGCCTAAAATAAAACTTTAAGAAGTCACACCAATTTCAGCGACAATTTTTTTCCAAACTTAAGAGAACTTACCAGTATTTCCTAAACCTGTCAATCAGCACAGGGGACTAGCAGCATCTTTGATGAGACTGAAATGAGGCACTCATCACTCTTCATACTCTAGATAGCTTCATTGTTTCTTAAGCCACTGTGTTAAGAAGCCCCATCTCAGTAAGTTCATATCCTTTATATTTTATAGTTCTAGAAGTTAATGCCTTTCTGCTGGTTCTTAGTTTCACAGAATGCTAACCAAGTGCAAAGAGGATAACTCATTTTTCCCTAAGGACAGACAGATTCAATAACAAAACCAGGACTGAAATTGTTTATGACTCTCAATTCTATGTGTTACCCACCAGCTGCTGCTTCCCAGCTTATCTGAAATGTCAGATAATAAATACACAACTATGTAAAAAGGGTTTAAAACTGAGTTTCCTTACATAATGCAAAAACACAGCTGCAGTGTTTGTACTTCGATTGTTCTGCAATATTATCTGTGACTGCATGATGCAGACAGCAAGAAAGCTACGAACAAAAGCACTAAATAGATGGAAGAAGCAATAGAACAGCAGCTCTCTTGTGTTCACACTTAGTCTTCACTCTACTGTGGATGATTTTCTCCCATCTGAAACCTATCCTGATACACAGCCACAAACTGTGAACAGGGGTCCAGGAACACTACCAAGGAACACAGAATCCTCAAAGCAGACAACAGGTTGGCATTTCTTTATTTTTCAAGACTCTCCTTTCTGCAGTCTTCTGATCAATAATGCTGAGTGTGACACCAGAGGGCAGAGTCTGCAAACGCCTGTCCCAGTCACCTCTGCGATGAGGATGTGCAAACAATGAGCATCACCAGCTCTTACCTTCACTGACTCCAGCTCCATCCGCAGACGGTTGTTTTCTGACAGAAGGTCTCTGTTCCTGGACTCTGTTTGTTGCAGCTGAGTCTCCAGTTCAGCTTCATACTCTCGGCTCCCCTCTTGGAATTCACGCAATTCCTCCTGTGTATTCTCAGCACTAGAGAGAAATTCCAGCAACAGAGTTCATCATAATGAACAATGAAGAAAAAATCTCTTGTACACTCAAGGTAAAAAAACCACTGCTCTTGAATGTAGGTGGCTATATGCCCTTCTCCAACGTATGTATTCAATAGGAAGAGCGAACCATATGCAAATGTTTCCCTGCCATGCATGAGAAGTCACCCACAGCAAACTAGTAAATAAAAAAAGTCCAAATAAACAGAAAAACCCCAGAGTCTGTTTTCACACTATAGGTGTTGAGGATATGTGGCATCTCTTCAGTTTGTCAATTGTCCACTGCCATCACACATTTATTCCATTATTCAATTCTATTATTTATTTGGAAATATAAACAAAGCCATTATTGATTAGCAATAAAAAGTGAGAAACAGAGAGAAAGATGAAAGGAAATGTTTTATACTCTTGAACAATTCTATTGAAACAATCCTCCAGCAAGCTAAACAAGCAGCAATGAAATGTCTGTGTCTGCAAGCAGTGTTATGCACCTTATCCAACAACTTGGAGGAATGAAGCCACTGCCTTACCACTGCTTGTACTTCATAGCCAACTCCTTCCAGTATCTGGTTTCCTCTTCCACTGAGCTGAAGTGTTGTCCTTCTGAGTCTTCCATAATGAGTCCTCAAAGTCTAAAACTCCTGTTTCATTTTCCCCCCTGAAAAATTAAAGGGTCAAGCATAAGAACGAGGGCAGTGAGCAGCCTTAGTCCTCCTTGCTGCAGAGCAGAACAACCCTCCTCCCATACAGTCACTGCTCACCTGGTGACCAAACTAAAGACCAGCCTTGACAGGACTCTGTCAGACAGACCATAAAGGTGAAAGAATTCCTGCTAAGTTACTTTCACCTAGTTCTCCCAAAGCTGCTGCAGGCTTACACCACCTTCCCAGCTGTGAGCACCTTCAGCACCTCTGACTACACAAAACCCCAAACCTGAGCTGCAGCTGTGCCAATGCACAGAGAACACAAGGGAAAGAAGACATCTCAGGCACAACTTCAGCTCCAAACATGCTGCAATTCAACAACCCTAAAGACACTTACCATGAAATTAAAGAGAAACTTCAAAGAGACACAGATTAGGAACTCAAGATACTGATTTCCTGAGTTAACATTTCCAGGAACACACAAGCTTTTTATGGACATAACTGCTGGACATGTGAAAGATTTCTTCCTAGGTCAACACAGACAAAGCTAACCAACTCTAAGTCTGAAATATCAAAATCCATGTATGGCTACAATATATCTGGATACCTCAGAGAGCCATGGGAGAAGGGAGGTTTTAGGATACCACTGGCTGGGTTAGGTATGCAGATAAGATTGCAGCAATCCAGACCATCCAGTTGTCCCTGTGCCAGCACAAACCCGGTCACAGGACATAGTCCCAAATGGGAATGACACATGAAAGAGTCACAGGGGAATCAAGAACCTTATGTTGGTCACTCCCACTTGAGGACTTAAGTATCTAAACACCATAATTAAATAAATGCCCTGTGATGTGCATGACACACTCTATTAAAGCGGTCAGTAGCAAATATTTCATATGAGTTAGTCTTGACAATGGAGAAACATCAAACCTAGTGTTCTGCATAATCTGCCCATGTCCAGCCCTGGGTGAGGCAAAGATTCCACTCTGACATTATCAATTTAACAGAAACGAAGTAAGATCAGGAAGAGAAATAGAGGTGGAATTGAACAATTCATGATAGTGGCAGTTGTCAGAAAACCGTATCACTGAAATCTAATGACTGAAGAAACACAGTTCTACCAAGTTTCAACTCCAGTTCTACTGAGCAAAATATTTCCTAGAGGTAATTCTGATGGAACAAAGAAGGGATAGCTGAAGCCTTCAAAGATCATTTAGATGTCAGCCCTACCTTCTACTCTCATTTATGATACTCATAAAATGCTGGAGTAGACCCTCTGAGCAGCATGTCTCAGCTAAAGAAAACGTGCATACACTGCTCATCTATTGAACTCTATGGAAGAAAATATCTTTCACCTGTGTCAAGACCTTCCTCTCCAAAAAATCGTCTGGTGCAAACAGGATTGATTAACAGCCACCTATTTTGTAACTCTACTGAAACAAACCCAAGTATTCTTACCTCTACTACAGACAAAAATACTCAAAGTAGTCTGGCAATCTGAAGCCCAATTCTTACATACCCAAGCAATGCCACAAAGCCCAAGCCCTTTTCACAGCCCGAGTAATTATCAGATTATTGAGCAAGGAGTAAGCAGCGTCACAGCTAAGTGGGGCTGTGCCTGCATACCTCAGTGCACAGTATCAGCCACACACTCACAGAAATTACATTGTTATTTAAAAGGGGAGTTGGCAGGTGAGGAGAAAAGTTACTAAGCCTTAGTTTTTACAATTGACTTTGACACAAAATGTTCATTAGACAAAGCTAGAAGTGTTCCTTCTAACAAATAAATGTACTGACACATTTCCAGCATGAGGTCTCAAGGCTGAAGGATGCAGTGGGCAAAAAAAGAGAGGAAAAGGAGTGTGAGTGAGGAGGAGTGATTTTCCAAATAGTACTCTGCCCATTAAAAAGAAAATCATGACCAAGCATAAGTAACATCCTTGACCTAGGATAGTTTATGTCACATCTACTCTGTTATTTTTAAGTGAACTGAAAGTGTCTTTGATGTTAATAAGCATGTCCTGCTCAAGGCACTGTGTACACACACACACCAATCCTTGCAGCACACTTGTGAAGAAAAGAAAATCGAAAAAGGATTTTTTCTGACACAAGCATTATAATAAATCCAATATCTGTGTTTGCACAGTCAACAAAAATAATTCAGGAAAGATAAAGATGAACTGCAAGACATCTTGCTCCAAAAAGCTTTCAAACAACCCTTTGTAACCAAAAGATAGCTTCCACCAGGCCCCAAAATCTTGAATATGATCCTACCTAGCTCTTGTGTTTTTCTACTGCACTTTGGAAGAACTAAAAAGACTGTACTAAGTGGCATTTTTTAAGATAGTAGGGCCGCATAGAGAAGAACTTTCCTTAACTGATCCATACAATCCATAAGACTTTCAGAGAACCCTGTGAACGTTCACAGCAGCACAAAGGTGCTGTACCCTTCAGTTGCAGGTATGTCTTTGTGAACGTGAGATTATGGACCCACAGAGGACGTCATCCATTAAGAGCTCGCTCCGCTTCACGGTTACCATTACTAAATAGTACTTATAATTTCAAATTAATTGTTCAACTGCAAATACATGGAAAGACTGTGGACCTGTGCTTATTCCAGAGACGTGGCTACCGTCCAGTGCCACGGGCACTCTTTTGCTGCAATAATACAAGGAAGACCTATTAGTTTCCTTCCCTGTGCTACATCTTAGCTCACAGGGATTTCCAAACTAACCAAAGATGAAAAATACAAACTTAAACTGAAAAGAGAAATTCCAAGTTTGAGACAAAGTATTAAAGCTTTTTTCAACTTTTTTTCTGAAGTTTGTCTAAGAAGAGTGCAAACAAAAACCATGTACGTCTTGTTAAACTGCCTGTAGAAAGGGTAGGGCTATGACTGATTTTGCCCTGCTGCCTTCTCCCCTTGATTTTAACAACTTGGAGACAACATGCAAAATGCCTGAAGAAAAATTAATTAGGAACTCCTCACTGTCTGGGCTCACAACAAAAGCGGGGAGAGCAAGGGGGGTGAAAGAGGTTTTAGAAATGCTTTGTTATACACTGGAAAAAGTGGAAAAAACGAGGAGAGAAATCAGTGTGTAACAGGAACACAGAGGCTGCGTCTTGCTTGTTTCTGCACACATGAACCCAGAAGAGACATCTGGCCAGACTTCCTGCGTGCAGGCAGCACAAACGCTGGTCACCGGCATTACAAACCTCCACATCATGCAGGAAGTGGAAGTGATCATGGGTGGGGACTGGAATTTTGCAATGAGGAAAACATCGCAGCATAAATGTTGCGGGAAACAATTTCATACCAGTGAGAGCAGAATTGCAAAAGTCCTAAGGAAAAAAAACAAGTATCAAGAAAAGCCATACACAAAATTATTGAAGGAATTTCAATTTGGGAATCAGAGTCTGAGCCAACCAAACCCATGAGGGCCTCAACTTAGATTATTTCAGTCCTAGAACAAAGGACTCAAAACAACCCTGATACTGAACTTTTTTCTTCACAAAAGAACATTTAGCTTGGTGAACAATGCTGGCCTACCTTTGTAGCAATGCCTCATGGTTCAAGTCAAAGAAATTCATATTGTAATAAAAAAGTAAAACAGTACCACATATATTACTGAATTTTCCATGACAGAGATGATGAAGCTCCGGTTGGACATTTTTTCATAAATGCAAACCAAAACAAACCACCTCTTTGCTCCTGAAAAGTAATTTTCCCATCCTATGGAAATTAGATATGCTTAAAATATTCCCCGAAAGGGTCTTTCTGTAACACATGGGCCTGTTTTCTTTTGTTTAAGCAATACAAAAGAAAATCACCACAAGAGAGAAAGAAAAGGGAGAGGTCACGGGAGCGTCAGGATTACTACAGAATCCCACAGCCAGCACTGAAAAGAGTTATCAGCTTCTCCGGGGCTTCTCCACCAAAAGGCTGAATTCAACAAAACCCTCCTCTTCTCCGTAACCAGTCCAGCTCCGATACTTGCACCTTTCCAGTGATTCCTAAGGAAACTCCGCACTTTTTTCCGATGAAACGCCTGACCTTGACGGTTCCAGCTGCAAGCCAAGGGGTCAGCAAGGCAGCGCTCCCAGATCCCATTCCCATGCGAAGCACGAAGCCGGGCGGGAGCTAAACTAGCGTGCACGGCTCCCACACTCCGCTCCCCGCCCCACCAGCACCCGCACGAACAACCCCAGAAGCAGAAGGAGGTTCAGGTCCGCGCCAGGCCGCAGCCGGGCAGGGTCCCGAGTCCCGCTCCCCCGGGCCGCTCCGGGCTCTCACCGCACTCCCGCCGCGCCCGCACCACCGCTCCCGGCCCGGCCGGCGCCGCCGCCCCATTGGCTGCCGATCACGTGGTTCGGGGCGCTCCGCCAATCAGCGCCGCCAGGACGCGTTTCGGAAACTTTGGTGACTTTCAAAAGGCGCCGGGGGGCGGCGGCCGTGGCCGTTCCCGTTCCCAATCCCAATCCCGATCCCGGCCCCGGCCCTATTCCCATTCCTGTTCCCGGCCCCCGTCAGCCTCGCTAAAACACCCCGTCCATGTTCAATGACCTACAGTCACAAGCACAAGGCTCCGCATCTTCTGAGGTGCTAAGGGTGTAAACCAGCACGTGCCTTAATTTTAAAGGCGTGATTGCCTTTAAAATGATCTAAAAGAGGAAAAGCTTTACATTAATTCTATTTTCTCAATTCAAAAGACCTCTGCAGCAAAAGCAAGCAGCGAGACAGCGCCCGTAACTATTTTTAATGCCAGCCCAACATCTTTAGACCAAAGTGCCCTTTTCCCAACCAAGGACAGGTTTCTGTGTCACAGTCTATGAAATATTAGACACTTCCACTCATCTCCATCTCAGCATGATGTCATCATTCCAGAAAACGAGCGGCTGGCATCCGCAGGGGAATCGAGCTCCCGCAGACAATGGGGCAGAGCTGCAGCTCACTGCAGCCCGTAAATTCCTTGCCGTGCCCTGGCAGGCAGGATCAATAGGAAGGGAAACGAGGTATGCAGAGGCTTTCTCAAGTGCCTCAGGTATACAAACACTTGCTCGTTAGGGGTGCCTGGCATTTGTTTCCGGAGCCAAAACAAAAACACAAATTATCACACGTGTATCACTGCAGCCCGCACAGGCAGGCCATGTGTCACCGAGTATCGCCTCGCACCCCGGCAGCGATTCCCAAACTGCTGCCTATGGGCCCCAGCCTCATTTACCTCCGTGAAGTAACACCAGGCCTGGAGCACAGTCTGATTCTGAAAAGACTTGTCTAAACTGGAAGTATGCCTCTCCCAAAGGCTTTGTAGAACAAGGCTGAGACTGTAACTAAGACGATGGATGCTTTTCCATAAATATTACACTAGAAGGAATCTGTCTAAGACAACTTTAACTGAAAAGGATGAGCAAAACTGTTCTACTTTCTGGTCAGGCATTCAGCAAAATAACTATATTTTCAGGTCAGATGTTCAGCAGAAGTAAATGCAGACAAACTATCATACAACTATGAAGAGAAAACTAAATAAGGTATTTAAAAAATTGGGTTAATAGCATTTGCAGTTCTGTCATTACTCAAGAATGTTTTTATTATCGGATAAGTTGCAGAAAATAAACCACATACTGTTGTAGTACGTTCCCAGTAATTAAAAAAATTATACATCGCTCACAGGTTTGGGACAAAGGACATTTTACTCCAACACTTAAACCAAATTTTTGAGGATAGTATTACTACACAGATCATGTCAAAGGTACAAGCCAGTATTCTTAAAATTTCTCATCTTGAAATACTTGTAAAACACAGCAAAAATTCTGAGATTTCAGAGGAAGCTGTTAGCCTCTCATCCAATTTTGAAAGGGTGAAACAGCACCCTAACAAATGCCAGGGGCTCAGAGGCACTACCAGAAGCACTACTGTACACAAGTAATAAATATTCTTAAAAAAAGGTTACTGTAATCACTGTGACTGCCTTGTTTCAAGAAGAACAAGAATACTTGTCTATTTCAAAATTAGCAGAGGAGGAGAAATTATTTTATGCATTTATTTTTAGTTTGCTGATTAATAATTAATAACTGGCAGATCTTTGTGGTGCTAGGATTCATGTGCTGGTTATTTTAATGAGAAGGCCATACTGATTCTTCCATGAAAACTAAGTGGACAAAAATTTATCCACTATAAGTTCTGGTAAGGTTGTAACACCTTATCTTTTGGCAGTAAGTTTCTGTTGGGAAAAAATATTTGCTTTTCTTAGAGAATTAAATGACTCATCACACCACCCACTCTATGGATGGAACAGGAACTGCTCTCCAATTGTCATTACAAACTACTGAACTGCTTTTTTTATATTTTTCAAATGGATTACTGACACCCATAACAAGATGTGACAAACATTTTAGAATATCATTTGGAAATATTGTTATGGCTGAAAAGCAAGTATTTGGCATTAATAAAACCTTTTTTCTGTCTCTTTAGAGATGTTATATAATTCTCTGCAGTCTGTATATGTAGAATCAGATTTGCACATGCTTTAGCAAGAAACAGATTCTCACTACTTTAAAAACCTTCTGCTATCTTGAACTGACACATTTTTGATGAAACTGTCAAATGCTCATTAATAGCACTGGTTTATTAAGCAGAGCAGAACACAGCAGCTCCCCCGGCCTTGGCACACAGCAGTGACACCCCCAGTGACCCTGGCAAGCCTGCCTGTGGCTCTGAGCATTGTCACCAGGGCTTCTCCTTGTTGCTGGCTGCAGCCTCTTAGGCAAAGGTGCAAGTAAATTCCAGCTTAGGCCGATACCACAATTATGATCAAAAGATACTGAGGCACCAAAAAGCAGATCCCCACCCTGTGCTGTCACTAACCTCTCTTCTTGAGGGGCTCAGCCACGACCTGAGCAGCAAGCCCAGCCTAGATGACATGGATTGGCTGCATGACTTTGGTCCAGCCTTCCGAGAGAGCTTTTAAACCGTGAGACAGAGCCATGACTGTAGAAAGACAAGAACAGAAAAATCAGAAATAAAGGTAGGGTTGTTGAGACAAGGACTATTAGCAGCACAAGGATTCAAGAGGAAAAATACCAGTGTAGAAAGTGATACAATCCTAAAGTGAGCAAACCCCAGTTACCTCTAGTGAGTTGCCAGTATCACCACATCAGCAGACCCAGTGAATGATGAGTGGATGCCCACTGCTTTCTTGATGCTTCTTTGGCCAGCAGACTTCAGGTGTTCTGTCAAGGGGTGGGGACACACTAATGCCTAATCCAGTGGGTTCTTAGAAGGTTGTTCTTTTTTTGTTAGCCAGTAATTGTTTTATATTTTCAAGCTGTGTACATCTTACTTGAGGAATAGCTAATGATGCCCAAGGCATCCAGAGAAAGTACAGAGGTCAGACATGTCTGTTAAAATAAGCAAACAGCAGATTTCTGAACTGTACTGACATTTAACTGCTGTCCTTGGGCTTGGGACTATAAACTGCCTTCAAGGCAAGAGGCTCCTAAAAACATTTCAAAGTGCATGTCCCTGACAACCTACCCAGATTTTTTGTGTGTGTGAATTAAGTTCTAAGTGAAACCTTAAATTCTGTGCAGGGTGTTCAGAATTGTTACTTATAAGACCCCAATTCAGCATCCTGGTAATTTCCTTATTGCCTGACACGTCAGAGCCATGACCACACCTGCTCAAGTACCTGCTGAGTGGCCAGGCCACTCCAAGGGATTTCCTGGAGACCCCTTTTGTTACCCCATTGTTCTTTCATCCAGTGTGCAAGAGCCAAGCAACACTGAGTCAAAATACTTGATTTTGTTACCATTCTGCAGAACAGGGTGTCAGGCATCTAACACAGGTGGTGCACCTTTGAGGAAACCAGCGCAGTCTTTTATAGAAAATGGTAACAAAGAAAGAATGGTACAGAAACAGGGGATTGGGCACTGTCCTGGTTTCAGCTGGGATAGGGTTAATTTCTTCTCAGTAGCTGGTACACTGCTATGTTTTAGATTCCTAATGCAAATGGTGCTGATAACATACTGCTGTTTTGGTTTTTGCCATGTCACTTTTATCTTAAGTCGAGGATTTTTTTTTTTTTAGTATTATAATCACTTAAAGTAATTTGAGGTTGTATTTCATCCTATCAGCTGCCACCAAGCTGTTATTTAACCTTATACTCTATTAGTTTCTGCTTGAATCTATTTGAACAATTAGCTGTCCAGGAAATAAGGATTTGTAGTATTCTGTTCGTGGGATATGTATCAACTTGATACTTGATACTCTGCATTCCTGCGTTGCTCCAACGCCCCGCTGTCAGAGAACCACGGAATGGGTCGCTTGGAAGGGACCACAGGGGGTCACCTGGTCCCCCCTCCCTGGCTCTGGAGTATCTCCAGCCAGGGAGACTCCACAGCCTCTCTGGACAATCTGTCCCAGTGCTCGGTCACTCACAGTGAAGAAGTTCTTCCTCGTGTTCAGGTGGGACTTCCTGGGCATGAGTTCCTGCCCGCTCCTCTGGTCCCATTGCTGGGCCCCAGAGAGCAGAGCCCGGTCCCTCCTCTGAGCCCTCCCTGCAGACACTTTTACATATTCACGTCATGGCTTCAACCCTGGCAGTTATTGTGCAGTTGGCGTGTGTCCTAACCCCGCTCACACCGCTCCGGGCCCGCCTCAGGGCCGCCGCTTTAAAGGAGGCGGGCGCGGGGCGTTACGACGGCCGGATTTGCGGCAGCGCGCTGCTTGGCGGCGCGCGGCGGCGCCTGACGGCAGAAGGAGCGGAGCGGGAGGAGGGAGGACAACAAAGGGCTGGAGGGGCCGCGGCGGCGGCGGGCGCGGGGCGGCGGGGCCGGCGCAGGTGAGNCCGGAGCCCGGCAGCGCTCTGGGGCCGGTGGGGTGGCGTAGGGGAGGGTCGGTCTGGAAGCGCCTCTGGACGCAGAGGGCGAACCGCGGGCATGTGTGGTTAATGTAACGCTTACTCTTTTCGGTTACCGTTTTAATTCCGAGATTGACCGGTGCTATCAGACACATTCAAAAGTAACGTACTCTAGAGTTGTAGAACTGAATGAACTTGATACTGTATACAGCATAATTTTCGGATAGCTAGGGTTCGCGTGAATAAGTACTCTGCTTAAAAAAAAAAAAGAGTAAAACTTCTTTTGAGGTTAAAAACAATGCAGAGGTAAATGTAGTGCTATGTAATGTGTTCCGTGGTTATTGTGTTTAAGATTAAATACAAAAGAACCTGAGGGAGTGTAATCCAAGGAATGCAGCACGTAGTTGGAGGCTAAGAAGACTTCATTGCTAACCATGGTTTTTCTGAGCCTTAGGTTGCTTTGTGGTTCTGTAAAGCTAAATTGATGTACAGTGGGGCAGCTTGAGAACTAGCAGAAGTATTTGTAAATTATTTTAATAATTTGAAGCTCTGTTTAAATGCTAAATTCTGTGGGCTCAATAGAAGTGTGTTATGTATAGGTTTTCTTAGCCGGTGGAGACACAACGAATATGCAGCTCAGTTCTTTCAGCTGAGTTCAGTTGCACGTGTTGTGTATTTACAGTTGAGTTGTTCTTGCCTCCTGGCTTCTCTTTCTAGGAGAGCGCACTGAAGGTTTGAGGGTACTCTTTCATATCAACAGCTGTGTGACTCCAGCTAATGCCATGGACTTCATGGTGTTTCCCTCAGACTGGTTCTTCTGTGCTGCAGGTCACGAGGAGCATTCCTGTATCAAAAAGGATAGTCAAGGCCTTGGCCATAGGCATAATTAAATTTAACATAAATAATGCAGCTGCACTGATGGAGCAGTAGTGGAATTCTTAAGACCACCACGGTTTTTCTCTGTCTTGTCTTAAAAGTTATTTAAAGCATGCTTTCTTTTTTTTTCCCTTTAGCAGGTGGGAAGAATGAAAGGAAGAGGGGATGAAAGGATGTTGAACCTTTTTGTTTGGCTGTATGATGGAAGGCAACAGGACGGAGAACCTCTGCAATAGATCTTTGGGATGGCTTCAGAGACAAGAGAATGATGCTAAACCATGGCTCTGGAAACTTTCTAATTGCTTTTCTGCTGCTGAGAAGGCTTTGCCTTGTAGTGCGAAAACGGTAATTTCTGCCTTCCCTACAAGTGTAGTTGGGCTCCCAGTGCAGAGGGGGTGGGTGGCTGACTCCAGTGGTGTTGCTGACTAAAGGAGGAATGGGGAGGGAAGAAAGAGGAGGCAGCAGTTACTAAGGTAAGTACAAAATCTGGTTGGGCATTTAAGACCTTCAGTTGTGCTCACAGCACTCACACCAGTGTCAGTGAGAACGGGCAAGTTGCTTTGCTTGTCAGGCTTTACGTGCCACAGCTGTTTGGGATAATGCAACTGGCTGCCTAAAAGGTGTGTAAGGAGCTTCTGGAAAGCTCTGCCAAGTTATTGCTGAAAGTAGAGTAGGGAGGTCATGCTTCCAGTGTAAGTTTAATTTGGAGGCAAATATAGTTCTCTGAATTATTATTATATAGTAGCTACAGCAGTTGTGGATACTGTTCTTCGCAATGTCTTACTTGTTCCTTGTTTCCATTTCTTTAAATGCTCCTTTTCTGTAATGTACATAATTCTATACATTTAAGATGCAAAGGGCTAAGGATTAGAAGGAGTAGTACAGCACAATTAGGTACTTGAGCAAGTGAGCTCCAACATTCATTCATACGTTAAGTAACACTCATTCAGACACATTTAATCTGACTTTATGTAAAGGCATAAGAGAAATGGATGAGCATGTTGCTGTTTTCATGTGTTGGGGGTTAAGAAGGGAGCTGCCATAAAATCTGGAATTTAGTATATAAATCAGTTCCAGACAGATTTTTGGCAGAGTTTATCTTCATGAGATGTAGCATCAAGTAGAGAGGAATGGTTTTCAAGTTGAGTAATTAATTATTCATGCAGGTGTACTAGAAAATGCACTAAATCAATTTGGAAAATAAAAGTTGTTCAAAAGTTTTGTAGCAGTGTTCTGTGCAGGCTTCCTCTACTGACCTTGAGTATTCTGTGCTTCTTTTAACCTTGCTTGGTTTTCACTGCTGGCACTTTTAAAAACTTTTAAAAACTGTCTGTGCCTTTGTACATCTTGATATCTTAAATCAGAATAGACAAAAACCACTTAGTTGTTGTGAAACTTTAGCCTTCTTTGCCCTCTGCTATGTTACCTGCTTGATGTAATTTCTAATTTTTTTAAGTCATACTCTTTTAATAAATTACTTCTACAATTCTAATACAATTTAAAAATCTTTATTCAAACTACAATATGATTACTCATGTATCTCCAAATTGTGAAGGTTTGTCACATCCATCTGTGTTTGTTCTTACAAGAAATAAGGATCTCTTAGCCTCGGCCAAACAGTTTTCTGCTTTTCTGATTCTGTTTTATAGACTCATTGTTGTTTGGTGTATAGCTCTTTGGGTTTGTTGCTTCCAAAATCTGCTGATACCAGTATACCTAAGGCTGGCACATGTAACTGACGTGGTTCTTTTAATATTTTACCTGTTCAGTCAGTAAGGTAATAGTAGTCACAAAGATAGCACTTTAAATGTAGAATTGTAATAGTCTAAAACTATGCACTTTTTATCCTATAAAATTATTGTTTTATTAATGTATGTGAATGTAACTGTGCTTTCATTTTCCAGAAAGATTACATGGAGAACAAGAAAGCTGCTGTAGAATTGAAGGATGCTGCATCTCCTCACTCTGGCTCTAAATTGTTTCCAGCAGTGCCGCTTCCTGATGTTCATCCTCTTCAGCAACAGCAATTACAGCTTTCCCCTGGCCCCAAAGTAAGCTGCTGTGCTCATGGCTCTGACTCTTCTTGTACTCCACAAATGCATTGCAGTGGTGGTGGTGGTGGTGGTAACCTGATTCACCCTGGCACAATATTAGACTCAAAAAACACTGGGACGATAACTTGTCAAGTAGGGTCAGGATTTGCTTATCAGTCTGCATCTTCACTGAAGAACCCTTCAGCTAGAAGCAATTTGGCAGGAATTTCCAGTGAGTTCTCTGGCATGTGCGTAGAAAACAGTGTACCTTCCTGTCAGCATCTGGCCTGTTGCGGAAAACTGCATTTCCAGCCCTGTCACGGTAACGTGCACAAACTGCATCAGTTCCCAGCCCTGCAGAGCTGCCCATCTTCTGGCTATTTCCCCTGTCCCGAGTTCACGAGTGGGGCCGCGGGGCACTTGGATGAGCACGTTGCACAGTCGGAGCTGACATCACGCGTGTGCGCCAACCCTCTGCACCTAAACGTGGCGCCTCCCGTGTGTCTGAAGGGCTCTCACTACTGCACTGACTGCTTGAGCAAGGTTTGTACACCCTGCCTTTCTTGTTCCTTACTGTGGTGTGTGCTTCATGGTGAAATTGTGTAACTTGAGCAAAACACCAGCTCCTGTGGGTGCAGCTTGCATCCCCCTAGTTGGTGATGCACGGTCCAAACGTACCAGACAGCCTTTTTGAAGCTGAGCTCTTTCCTGAGGTAACATTCAGTGCACTAGGAAGACAGAAGAGCTGTCGCAATATTCAGCCTACAGGGGAGCTTTAATGTACTCAAGTGGAGTTTTAACTTCTTTCAAATTCAGTCATCTCTTCTTTACAGCTCCAATTAAACTGTTCCATAGTAGGGACTCTGAGAAAAGGCTAACAACAGTTAAGATGTACCCTTGGGCAGCTGATCAGTAAAGAGCCGTTTGTAAGTCAGGTGATATGTCTTATGCTACAAGGATGTTCTAGTCTTGGTTTGGTTTGATAGGTCTTAGTTCAGTCTTCTCAAATTTGTAATTTATACTTTAGTACCAATTTAGTAAAATTTAGAACTGTGCTTGAACATTACTAGGAATTTCTAGTGAATAATATATTCAACTTTGCAGGATGTGTTACTTAAACTTCTAAGTTTGAGTTTCCAATGTAGAAGTGAAATGTCATTTTAATGAACTAAGTGGTGCATTCAGTATATTTGGAATTATCATCACACCTACTCTTCATGTGCATGTTTTGCATACTAGGTCTCTGACTGGGCTTTGTTGTTTGTTTGTTTTTTAAAGGATATATTAGTACTACTTAAAGGTGGCATGTCTTGATATGTTGAGTTTAGTAGAATCTTTCCTTGCATTTGGATATCTAAAGCTGAGTATGCTGGGATAGAAGGATAGAAGCTTCCTTCATACCATCATACTGTTGTTAATTAGCTTTGTAGAGTACACCTGAACGGGTATTTGTTGCAGAAGGGAAACTGAGTGTTTCTAGCATGGATTAGCATGTGTCAATTTTGTATACTAAATGAACATGTATTCTGAAAAATTGTCCCAACAGCCAACCAGAAACAGCCTAGTTGATGCTGCTAAAATCTGGCCAAATATTCCTCCTCCAAGTGCACAGACTGCACCTGTTCCTATCCCAATCTGTAATGGCTGTGGAACCAAAGCAACAGGAAATGAGAAGAGTTTGATACTGGCAAGCAGCCTTGGCAAATCACCACAGAAATATGGTAAACCATGTTTTTTTGAAACTTCCATTTAGTGGATGTTCTCCTTTTAGATACTGTTGCACAGCAAGGGTTCTCTTAAATTGCACTGTTATCTGGAAACTTCTGTAAAGTCATAAAAGACTAAACAGTAAAAAAAAACCTTGTCTCTGTTTTGAAAATTGATCACTTGGTTTTACACATTTTGGCTACTTAATTAACTTACTGTATTGTTTGCCTAGAGTTTTGATTTTACTATTATTATTTTTACTGTTTTAAGAACAAGAAAAAGAAATTCTGCAGACTTGGAAGCTATTTTGTTCTGGTGAGGTATAAAGAAATTATCTTCAGCCATATTTGAAAAGCATTTTCATAGTCTAGTGTCTCTTGTTACTCCATATGGAGTAAAGGTGTAACATTCATAATTGCAGTATAGCTTTCTCAAGTGCTCTTAAGAGGAAAATACTGTGTGAAATAATTGCGTGGTCTTTCTAAAATGTTAGTACTGCTTCGATTACAAAATTGTGTCTCGTATAGAAGTTATAAACTTTTTACAAAGTCACAGAATATTAAGAAATGGATAGTTTTACTGTTACTGTAAAACTACATCCATTTTAAGGTGATACACCCCAATCAAGTGTCTTTACAAAATGCAATTCCAGTGAATCTTTTGAGTGACTAATCAACATACACACAAACAAATACGATCATCTGGTGTGCCTTATTTTAAATTCTCAGGTAACATTTATTTGTAGCTTGTTCTTGAACTGTGAGGATTCTGTGTCATTCCTCGTGTTTCTTTTCAAGTTGTTTTATGGGGATGGAATGGTTGTATAATGTTAGTTCAAATTTAAATAGATTTTCAGAGTGTTGAAACACCAACTTAGCCTGCAGTAGCAAAAATTCTTAAGCTCACTCTCCTGAGCTGTAGGATACCTTTGTGTTAGTTGTATACTGCCTTAATTTTCTGTAATTGCCATCATGATGCTGGTCATCTCATCCAGTTTTGTTTAGATTTCTTATCCACAATGTAAATTTGAACATCTTCCATGTTTTGCTTCTGTTACTGATACAGCACCAAGTGTTAAACAACTTCAGATAGTTTTTTGTGACATTTGGTAATTTCTTAAATACATTACTTGAATGTTTGAGAGCTTAAAAGTGAAGTCAAAGTTGTCTTGCATTTTTATCTAAATTTGACAGTGACTAAATTTCTGTTTAAGACTCATGGTTTGTTGGATTCCTTAAGAAAGTAAAACTGAACTTGCATTCCTGGGCATGTTGTTCGTAAGGCTTCCCATGTCTAGCATCGTATGCTAAGTTTAGCATTTTCAGTATTTGGAGATAAAAATGAGCTGTGTTCTTCCACCTGCACAGGGTCCCCGGAAGTTGCAATAACAGGCCAGGTTCTGGAAAATTTGCCCCCCATTGGAGTCTTCTGGGATATTGAAAACTGCTCAGTTCCCACTGGCCGTTCAGCTATAGCAGTTGTGCAGAGGATTCGTGAGAAATTTTTTAAAGGTCACAGAGAGGCAGAATTCATCTGTGTGTGTGACATTAGTAAAGAAAACAAAGAAGTTATTCAGGAGCTAAACAACTGCCAGGTATCCAACCAGCACTAGCTTAGTGCTCTTGCTTGAGAATTTGTGTACTTTGAGTGTGCCAAGAGTGACTCACGTTCATTAAAGCTTTGTTTGCTTCTGGGGGTTTAGTGCATATTTAGTTTGTGGGTGGGGTCTCTATCATAGGTTTCTCTTTTTTTTTTCCCTGCTGTGATATTTTTTAAAAGTGAATCTGCATTTGGTTATCTGTAGGTAACTGGTTTAGCTTTAGTTTTAAGTGTTCATGAGCGTGTTTTTATCTCATCCCGTAAAATGTGGTGGAGGAGTTTTTGTTATCCTTCAAATCTGCGACTAAATGATTAATCTAAAAGAACTATGTGAAGTGAATTTTTTCACTTTGTTAGTGAATACTATACTGATTGGTAAGGCCACCTGTAGATTAGTGGTATTGATTGGAGCACCTTTAACACTACGTATATTTTCCATCAATACCTTCTGTTTCTTTGTATTTTTTTTAACTTTTTGTGCTGGTTTCTCTGTCAGAAATTACCACCCTCTAAATTGCAGGTATGGTAACAGATTGGCGGTCTTTTGGCATGTTTTTTGAGGTGTATGAATTCTGATCCTTAGAACAGAACAGCCGAAGTCGCCTCAAAGACATTCCTGAACAAGTAGGGTTGAAGTTTAGTGCTCACAGAACAGTTTTTGATCCCGTTCATTTATGTGTTCCGTTTCCTGCATGTGTGCTTTAATTTACCTAAATTAAAAGTGCATGCGAGAGCTCGTATTTTAATTTTTTTTAAAAATTCCATTGACGTAAGCACAGTTCACATTGAAGCTTTTCTTCAGAGTTTTTGTATGTATTTCCACAGGTGACTGTTGCACACATCAATGCTACAGCCAAGAATGCTGCTGATGACAAACTCAGACAGAGTCTGAGGAGATTTGCTGATACGCATGCTGCACCTGCCACTGTGGTTCTTGTGTCAAGTAAGTGTTTGTGATACTCAGCTACAGTGCTGGCTTCAGTTCCTCTCTTCCATAGTACTTTTGCATATGACTCTATTTTGATTTCCAAGGGTGATGTTTAGAACCAGCTTTAACTGAACTGCTGAAGAATTCTTAATGTCAGTGACAGCAAAGGAAGAGCAGGGAGAGTAAGATGAGAACTTGGCTCAGTTCAGTCACTGTTACGATTTGATGCCTTTTTGAGTGTCAGTAGGTACGTGTCTGACTACTGTCTAAAGTTAGCTTCAGCAGGAAGCTCCTAAATTAAAACACATGGAGTTGTATTTATGGTCTGAGCAAAATGTATTTGTTTTTAATTCTCGTAGCAGCATATTATACAGTTAAATCTTCAATCCACTCAACTATTGAATTGCCATGTGCTGGCCTCAGGTTTCTCCCTAAAGCTAAACAAATGTTTGCTATAGAAATATCCAGTACCAGTCCAGTGCCCTGCTGATGAATTGCTACAAGCTGCAATTAAAAGGAAGCCCTTGTCTTGAGACTGAATGTGAACTGCTGATTTAAAAAATGTAAGAGAAGCCTTGTAGCTGATGGTGCTTTTTCATTGGAAATTTCCACTGATAAATAGAACTTGTTGAGTGAGATTTGTGGTTTTGTTTCTTCAATCAGATATTTTAGATTTTTCAAGTGTTTCCTTGCCTATTTCATTTTTTTCCCCTCCAGCGGATGTAAACTTTGCTTTGGAACTGAGTGACCTGAGACATCGACATGGTTTCCGAATAATTTTGGTACATAAAAACCAAGCTTCAGAAGCACTCTTACATCATGCCCATGAACTTATTTGTTTTGAAGAATTTATTTCAGACTTGCCACCAAGGTTACCACTGAAAATGCCGGTAAAGATTTTAATTCTTGATGCAACAGACATTTCCTAGTGTCAAATGGCAGTTTTTGTTGTAATTTAGGAGGAGAACAGGCTGAAATTATGTATGTGTTAGTTATGATGGGGAATGATGTCTGCTGTGTATTTGGCCAGTGTATTTCAGTTACTACCATGTAAATGTTTGCCTTCTGCTTTAAGGCAGAAAGAATGAAATAACAAAATTATAAAGTAGTTAACTAAAAAGTGAAATAGCAAAGTCACATTCTTACCAATAAATATTTTACCAGATAATACACCTTACATGCTTTTCTTTCCTTTGCAGAAAGTTTCAGTAAGAAACTTAGTTGTGTGTTAAGACATCTTAGTGATGCTTTCTTGAGTGATTGTGTCCTTGGTGATTCCCTCTGAACATGTTGTGGTGTCTTTGTACAGCACTCATGACTTTTTCTTTCTTGGAAGTAACTTCCTGACCCATATATTCACTTGCATGTATAGAATGTATAGGTTATTGGATGGTTAACAATGGTGCTTTCTCATCTGGAGAACTGATGAGGATCTTTCTGATTTGGAGAATGTTGATCAGGGACTTCATAATCTATTCTAACTTTAAATTATACTGGAGATGGACGTTTGAGGGTCTACCTTGGTTTGAGAGTTTTCCAAACTAATTGAGTGCTGCAAAAGGGATAACTTGGTGATGGGATGGGGGTGCTGGGAGGAGGGCACGGTCACCAGAACCAGTGTTAAAACTACTGGGTTTGAACCAGAGGGTATTCTGGCATAATCGGATTGAAATCTTCCTCCCTTCTAACAGGCTTGTCACACGCTGTTATATGTGTATAATCTGCCAACAAACAGAGACAGCAAAAGTGTCAGCAATCGCCTGAGGCGTTTGTCAGACAACTGTGGAGGGAAGGTGCTGAGCATTTCTGGCAGCAGCGCAATTCTCCGCTTCTTAAACCAGGAAAGTGCGGAACGGGCTCGGAAGCGAATGGAAAATGAAGACGTTTTTGGTAACAGGATTGTAGTGTCTTTCACTCCCAAAAACAAAGAACTTAATGAAACAAAAAGTTCCAGCTTTGTGGGAACTGAGAAGGTCAAGTCTCCCAAAAAAATTAACAAGAACACAAAGCTGTGCCTCCTCAACAAAGACTCGAATGATCAGTCTGCTGGTACCAAAGGCTCTGCTGGGAGAGGATTCCAGATTCATGGATCTATCATCAAACCCACAAATGTTAAAAGTTTACAGGTATTGTTGTTCTACCTTGTTCCATATTCTTGCTTTTTCTTGTGTTCTGAGGATTGCTTCTGTTACAGCTTTAACTTGTCAGTTCTATTAAATGAATAACTGTAATGTGTGCTGAGATTCGTGAATGAAAGCTATGTTCATCTGCTTGGGAAGCAGACAATTAATGTGAGGGTGGTGGTTGTTCCCCCTCCCTGCCACGTTTTTCTCAATTTGGAAATACTTCTGGTATTTGCTCTCAAGTTCTAGCCACTTTTGACTTTTGCACTGATGATGAGTAACATCTAGAGTGATCCATTTTGCTTGTTTTAAGAAGTAGGGTTAGACTTACAGTGTAGCAAAACATTTCAACTCATTGACAGTCTACTGTCTTCTGCTGCAGAAAATCAAAAATTCCTTGTTATGAAATACCAATGAAAACACTATTAAAGAAAAAATGGTCAGTCACCTAACCTTCCATCAGAAAGCAAGCCTCTGGCAAGGGATGTCTGGTGCTTTTGTGCTGACCTTTTATCTGTTTCATATAGGAGCTGTGCCGCCTTGAATCAAAGAACATCAGTAGAAATACTGAAAACCAGCAAGAACGTTTAAGAGAACAAATTCCTTCTCCTCAGAGTAACTCTAATGCAGCAATTTCCGTGTCTCTGGCAACCAAAAAAATGGGAACAGGAGAATCATCCTCCAGAAATAGTCAGAAGTATGTTTAAAAATAAAAAAAGATGTTGATGTTAGCTACGTATTTTTTAATGTAAATTCTGCAACATAATGTTTTTTTCTTTTTCTTATATATATTTGTAAATAGAAAAGAGACCTCTGCTTCCAGGAGCATTACCAATTCCCCTGTAGATACAAAAGATAAAGATGAAACTGTATTTCAGGTCAGCTATCCCTCTGCTTTCAGTAAGTTGACGGCCTCAAGACAACTCAGTCCTTTACTGATGTCTCAGAGTTGCTGGTCATCTCGGTAAGTGCCTGTCTGTCTTGGGAGGGGAAGTGAGACTTCACCAATATATACATTGATTATTGACAGCTGATTTGCTTGTGCTGGAATTTGTTTTGCCTGCACACATGTACTGGGAAAATCCCTTCTAAGTGCTGTATTTGTGCACTAGACCTGTGTCTGTTATCTGATTTTGAGATGTATATATTGGAATTGTGCAGTTACTTCAGCTCATAAATGTTTTTATTTTACCCAGGAGTATGTCTCCCAACCTTTCAAATAGATCATCTCCACTCACATTTAATGTAGTGAATCATACCAGTGGTACAGACTGCCCTGATCCTTTTGCAAATGGTGCAGACATTCAGATCAGCAACATAGATTACAGACTGTCCAGAAAAGAGTTGCAGCAAAATTTACAAGAAATCTTCTCAAGACATGGCAAGGTAAAGGCTCAAATTCTTTTATTAAGTCTGCTTTTTAAATACTCCCTGTTTATGTATTTAGGGACATGTTTGTGGTTTAGCTTCAGGTGAGCAGAAGTTTAAAGGTGTTGGAGCAGGACTTTTAAACCTTGTTAAAAGGATGGATTGTGGGGTGGATTTTTTTTTTTTTCGTTAAAAAGACCAGATAACACTGGTACGAGGTTTTTAATTTGTGTGTGGTCTTCATAGATCTGGTATTCTGAAGTTTGGTCTATAAAATTCTTACTAAGTGGCTCATTATTATGTAGGGATGAGACTTAAGCTTTAACAGGATAACCTTTTTAAGCTGTAAAGCTGAATTCCTAATGTCAGCTTAAAATCACAGTGAAAACTGTTTTGAGTCAGAAGTGATCAAAAGCAGGGGAAGTATGAATTGGTAAAAAGCAATTATGGAAGGTGAGGTCAGTGGTCCTATTTCTGCCTGATCTGTGGATGACATTTTTCTGGCATAATCTTTACATGGGAAGATAATGCTTGTGTTAATGAAATACCATTGACTTGCCTTAGTCCAGGAGCACTGTACTTGGCTCTTGTTCGCATTGCCCTGATGGCTGTGGTTCATCACTCCTTTCCCTTTTGTGTTGTATTTGGCTCTTGGCCAAAGCAAGACTCTGCTCTAATGGTGACTTGCCTTGGGTTAATATTTTGCTGTAAATGGATGAGGTGTTATCTTCCTCTCAGGTAAAAAGTGTGGAGCTCAGTCCTCACACAGACTACCAGCTGAAGGCTGTGGTTCAGATGGAAAATCTTCAAGAAGCCATCAGTGCTGTCAACAGTTTGCACAGATACAAAATTGGCAGTAAGAGGATCCAGGTCTCATTAGCAACGGGAACTGCTAGTAAATCACTCTCTCTACTTAGGTAATAAGCACTTTGTTCTCTTCTTAATTGTCCTAGCACATATTAGTAGCTGAGAGATGATTTAAAATACTGCTTAAAGGGATAATAGGGAAGTAAAGTAAAATCTGTTGTATGACCTGATAAATATGTTAAATACAATTAGGCTGGTTTTTAATTTAGCATTTCTGCACTGCTTATATTTTAAGTTCCATCTGAAGACTCTAGATCTCTGAGGGTTTAATAGCTGCACTACTATTCTTGCATAATACTGATATACCTTTAACTTAATTTGTGCAGCTGAGTTAAGATTACACTGGGCATCTCTATTTCTTCTTTCTTCCAAGAAAGTGTGTATGAGTTTTGTTTTTGAGGGTGGGTACACAGTTGAACATCAAGGAAACACCAACAGCATTTCATTTGCTACATGAAATATGACAGACTTAACGTGCTGATGCTAGTGAGAATACAAGTGGGTTTGTATACAGCCATTTCAAAATGTATACGTTTTGAATACAAAATGTATTTGCCATTGTATAGTTTACAGCTTTATTTTATTCTTGCCTGTTCAAAGTTTGTAATGTAATGACCAGGCTGATAACTTCTAATTCTGCAACTTTGATGTTTTCTGTAGATGCTCAGATCTTAGCACCACCTATGAAAAATGCAACTCCTTCAGAGACATGACCCGATGAATTAACAGAAATGTTACTACTTGCGCTCCCTGATCTAAAATGACAACTTTTATAGTGCTGGAATGGAAGGGAATGCAGTTTGTCGTGTTTCATTTGTAGTTCATAAACTGCGTCTGTGAATATCACGCTAACATTATACTGGAGTCTAACAGCAGATTAATTTTGTGCTAATGCTGCAAAACTTCTCTTACAGCTCAGAAGCCATGTCCATTCTGCAGGATGCACCTGCTTGTTGCTTGCCTGTGTTCAAATTCACAGAAATCTATGAAAAAAAGTAAGTTCCTCGTGGTTTCTCTTCCAGTGCTCCTAAAAAATATCTGATGATATATGACTGTTTGCAGTGACTTAGAGAGAATAGCAGAGCGGAGAGTTAGGAATTTTTGTTGTTAAGTGTTGGAGCATATTTTGTATCCAGAGGCAATGATGGCAAAATTGGCCTTTTTTAGAGGGTTCTACTTTCAATATTTTACTTAATTCTTCTACATTGCTAGGAATAGGTTAGTTACCTTAACATTTTGCATCTAATAGTTTCTAGCATGTTCCTGTCTATTAAACAAAAAAGGCAGATTACAGCGTTGCCTTACCTGTGTTTATTAAGTGCATTTATTTCAATCCTTCTCTTTTAGATTTGGCCGTAAGTTAATTGTCTCAGACTTGTATAAACTCACGGACACCGTGGCGATCCGTGACCAGGGAAGTGGGAGGCTCGTGTGCCTCCTGCCCAGCAGCCAAGCCAGGCAGAGTCCCTTGGGATCTTCTCAGTCACATGACGGCTCCTCAGCAAACTGTAGTCCAATAATATTTGAAGAGTTGGAATATCACGAGCCTGTTTGTAAGCAGCATTGCCTGAATAAAGACTTTATGTAAGCTGTGTATAAAATACTATAAATTTTAAAAATATTTGAACAGCATTTATAGTGTATGGGTATATTAAAGTCGAGGTGCATGTTCTCATAGTGTGCTCTAGTCATTCCTCATATGTTTACAAGAACAAGTCAGGCAGAAAATAGTGAGATGGGCCAGTGAATTTTCTAGAATTGTGTTCTAGCACAGCTGCCAGGATTTGAACACCTCTTTAATGGAAGCTGGAAGGTTCCCTGCATTCCTCTGGTTATGTAGGAAGGTTATACATTCTAGAGACTTCTATTACCTGAATTTCATTACGTAATTGTAGCTATCATTCTTTGTCCTCCAGCTACACTTAGTGATTCATAGTGAGCTGAAGGTTTCCTGAAGCCGTGTATTAAGTTTTTTGTGTAATTCAACAACTGCCAGGTTGTGCTACTAGAGCAGTTATTAGGTGTTCATTGTCTGGTATGTGCTGCTAAAATTTAATTTGAAAGTTTTAATAGGTAATAAAAATATGGTCTTCTAAATGTTACTTCTGGAAATTTGCTGTAGCTGTGTTACTTCAGGGGAAAAAATGATGAAAGTTGCTTGTACTGTGCTACAAGTGCTGTTGTCACTAGTAGTAAACATTATACTACGTGCTTATAATATACTGCTATCTATGTGAGCACAGATAGTATGTTAAAGCTGTGTGTAGAGTAAGCGTAGAAACTCGAACCTCTTATTTTTGCAGTGAACATGAATTTGATCCAGATTCTTACAGAATTCCTTTTGTGGTTTTGTCTCTGAAGACATTTGCTCCCCAAGTTCACAGTCTTCTACAGACACATGAGGGTACTGTGCCTTTACTAAGGTAAAGTATTTTAATTTATGTTTTTAGTAAGGTCTGATAGGTTGAAGACTTAAAACTGTATGGAGATTACCTGTTGTATATAAACTCAGTTCTTACATTAAATGGTGTCCTTTATAGCAAATTAATGCCCTATGAAGTGATTACTTTTAAAATCCTTGTTTAGCAAAAACAGCACGCTTATTTAAAATACGCATTTTATGAAGATTTCTGTAATGTGTCAGTAAGTTGTTGAAATCTCTTACTCATGAAGTGTCTCAAAATAATGATGTTTTTAGGACAATTATTATAGTGGTATTTTAGTGTATGATGGAAGCTTTTTTTTTTTTCCCTCCAAAGTTTTCCTGATTGTTACATGTCAGAGTTCAATGATCTTGAAATGGTGCCAGAAGGCCAAGGTGGTGTTCCTTTAGAACATCTGATTACCTGTGTTCCTGGAGTTAACATTGCCACTGCCCAAAATGGCATTAAAGTTATCAAATGGATACATAACAAACCACCACCTCCTACTGCAGGTAAATATTTCTGCTTAAAACCTTTTCTCTGAACTAACTTTTTTATGCTGAAAAATTAAGCTAATAAGTTCTGCTAATAAACATGTATAGTTGTTAAACTTTTTATAAGGAGAAACTTACAGCTTGAATGTTCATTCTTGTTTTCTCCTATGCTGTAGCTTCAATCCGTAAGTACGGTCCAGTGTTTAGTGGAAGAATACTAGTGAAAGGTACAGTAATATGACCTTTTTCTTTGTAGATCCTTGGCTTCTGCGTTCCAAGAGCCCTGTAGGTAATCCCCAGCTCATTCAGTTCAGTCGAGAAGTGATAGATCTGCTCAAAAGCCAACCATCCTGTGTCATCCCTGTCAGCAAATTCATCCCAACCTACCACCACCACTTTGCAAAGCAATGCCGAGTGTCTGACTATGGCTATTCCAAATTAATGGAGCTGCTGGAAGCAGTGCCTCATGTACTGCAGGTGAGTGATGTGGTACAATGCTGTTTCTCTGCCCACCCTTTCAGAACAGCTTCTGGGAAAATTAACTCTTCATATAAGACTCAGGAATACAGTTTGAAGCTACTTTTAACCTCTGGCTGGTGCTTGCGTGAAAGTTTTTAATTGTGCTGTGTGCAGCATAAGAACAATAAATGCTGAGTGCTCATGAGTTGGGCTGAGATGTGTAGCCTGTGGCTTGAAGGGATTTCTGTGAGAAATAAGTCATGTGACCTTATTACTAAACCACTGTGGTCACATTAGCTTACAACTTTGAACAGCAGTTGGTTGTAGAATTTTCAAATAACCAATACAAATGTGCAGAAGTTGCAATAGAACTCATTAATAAAGTATTGAATTTCTTGAGGGGATAGTTCTTTGTACAGAAAGTGGGTGGCTTCATGAGGCTGCCATTCCAGATGTTGTCTCCATTATATTCTTTTTCTAGCCTACCTATACTAATTCTGGCTTTTAAATATCTCTTACTGAGGATGCTGGATGTGAGTGACCAAGTCTGATTTTCTTGCAGATTCTTGGCATGGGTTCCAAACGCTTGTTAACGCTAACGCACAGAGCTCAGGTGAAGCGCTTCACTCAAGATTTACTGAAGCTGCTCAAATCCCAGGCCAGTAAGCAAGTTATTGTGAGGGAATTCTTGCAGGCTTATCACTGGTAAGTTATCTTTAATGAAACAAGAACTACTGTGCAGGGCCTGTCTCCTAACGGTGATTTTAATACCTAGTGCAAGAGGAGTCAGCACTTAAAATCTTAAAAGTGTGGCAACTACATCGCTTTTTCACTGCTATGTGGAAGTTTACACTTCCAATGAAAACAAAAACTGAAAGCTCTCTGCCATATTTTACTCCTTCCCTTAGTACTTAAGGTTCACTTAATTTCGTTGGGGTTGGAAATGGGTTATTGTGTTTCATTAGTTCTCTTTGAAGCCATGGCTGCAAGGTTGGATTTAAGCAAGTGGGTCATGGCACATTAACATGAACAGTAAAGGGAAAACTTAGTGTTAGGCTTTCTTCAGAAGGAAACATAAAATGAACAGATTAACTGTCAGGAGTTACTTTTACTGCTTTAACTGGATCTGGCAGTGGCAAAAATGAGGAGTAATATCTGTCTGGAACATTGTTCTAGCATGATAAAAAATAGGGTTTTGTTTGAGTTTTTTAAGAACTGAGATTGATGCTTTCTTTAATATGAAAGATAGAAAGTAATAGTTAATATGTTTTAAACAAACCACGACATCTTAGAGCTGCCTATGAATCTATCTTTGAATGTGTGCTGTTATAAATCATGTGCCAACAGCTCCTTCTTGGGAGTGTAGGGAGTGTACTTTTCCTATTTCCACTGTTGGCAAAAATATATTATTGGTTGTTTATAAATCTACTTAATGTAGAGTCAGCACCGGCCACTTGTTGAATAAAAGTGTTTGTGAAGTGTTCTTGCTCCAGAGAGATTTTGGTCGCTGAGATGGGAAGAGTAAAATATATTTTATTACATTACACAGTATTGGGAAGCTTAATATGATATTTTCCAGGAGATGGTCTCTGCCTTCTCTTGAGTCCTATTCTTGTTTAAAAGAATGTATGGCTGTAACTATTAAGCAAATACAGACTATTAGAAGTATAGCCAGCTGGAGCTGTATGCACAGCATAATTACATTTTTCCTAAAGCACTTAAAACCACTGGTTGATATATACAGCTCTTCATTACACTGATTGTTCACATGACAGTAGATCTTACTTCTCTGGTTAGAATGGATTTCTAGTTTCCCCTTTGTTTCCCAGGCTAGTATTATTGCCAGTGTGGAAATTATCCTTACAGTTTTTTAGGATTTGAGGCTTACTTTCTCAACTCTCAAAAAAATGTATTTTTTTGCCTACACAGTGTGCATTAATACTTGTATTACACAAATTTTTAACATTTTCAGGTGTTTCTCTAAGGATTGGGATGTTACTGAGTATGGAGTGTGTGAACTGGCTGATATTATATCAGAAATTCCAGATACAACCATCTGTTTGTCACAGCAAGACAATGAAATGGTAATTTGTATTCCCAAAAGAGGTATGTCCGTGAAACTTTCTTGTGCTGTTTCTAAACAGATTGTTCTTGGACTATTCTAAAGCTTTAGTGACTCAAATGTGTAGGAGTGACTTGGATTTTTTTTATAATTGTCTTTCTACCTTTATAACTAAGTTGCTAAGTTCTAGCAAATCAAGAATGTCATTCTCTGAACACTTGTAATAGGACAGGAAAACAGGTGGCAAAAAACCATAAAATGATGTTATTACTTTTGCATGTCGTGCTTTCTGTGGTATGATTAGAGAGTGGATTGTGTCCATACAGAAAAAAACCCAACATATTTGGCTATTTAAAACCTTCTAAAGTGCTGATAACCTATTTTGGACTTTTAAACATGTAAGCCTAGTAAAGGTTTCAGTGGTAGAAGAAAAGACTGACCTGGCATAATATATGATCAGGCTGAAAACCAGCCACTGTGTTTGCTTATTATATTCTGTTGCATTTTTTAAGTGTGTTGGGCTGTAGCTCTTGCTTTGTTTTTTTAAATTTTAGAACGTACGCAGGAGGAAATTGAAAGAACCAAGCAGTTTTCCAAGGAGGTGGTGGATCTGCTGCGGCACCAGCCCCATTTTCGAATGCCCTTCAATAAATTTATTCCTTGTTACCACCACCACTTTGGGCGTCAGTGCAAGCTTGCTTACTATGGGTTTACAAAACTACTTGAACTCTTTGAAGCCATACCAGATGTCTTACTTGTAAGTCCTAAAATCATAAACTGGACAAAGGCATATTTTTCTGGAATTGTTTCAGCAGGGGTTATATTTCTCAAACTTTAGTATGAGGTATAAACTGTGCACCTGTAATGGTTAGACAGCTGTATTTAAGAAAATCCTTTATTAATGCTGTTTTGGAAGAGTGGTCCATGGTTTTGAGCACATTCAGGAGGCTGTTTGTTAACAAATTCAAAAAAAATTCAGTGCCTCAAAATTTGAGCTAAGTTTTATTAAACTTGTGTTCAGTTTGCTTTTAAAAAGTTAACTATTTAGCTGTTTGTTTCATTGTATTTCAGAAGTTACATGGTTTTGCTTGCTGTATAAACAGCTTTTGAGGTGGCTGAGCCCTGGTCCATAGCAAATGCCTGCCTGCAGGCCCTGAGTTTCATCTGAAGCTGAAGCTTACACTTTGTTCATCCGGACTCCATCACTCACTTCAGCAAAGTGTCACTTGTGTTCTGTAGGTACTGGAGTGTGGGGAAGAGAAGATTCTCACCCTGACGGAGGTGGAGCAGGTGAAGGCAGTGGCTGCCCAGTTTGTGAAGCTGCTGCGGGCGCAGAAGGACAACTCGCTGCTGCTGGCGGATCTGCTGCCCGAGTACAGCAAAACCTTCGGCTACGCCCTGCGCCTGCACGACTTCGATGTCAGCTCCGTGCCAGCCCTCATGCAGAAACTCTGCCACGTTGTAAAGGTAACCTTTTGGCCCTGTCACTTATCCCTTTGGAAGGTGTGCAGGGTTGTGTTAAGGAGTTTTCTGTCTCACAGGACATGGCTCAGTACGTGTAACAATGTTGTTTCTGGAGTACAGCATTAAGTCAGGAAGGGGAAATTCCAAAAGGGTTTTATATGTAGTTTCTGTATTCTTATGATGTTCTCTTTGTTCTTTTGTAACCTTGCAGCATTCTCTGGGAATACTCATGTTTATTTAGCAAATAAGTACAAGATTCTATTCTAGTGCTGATTTTAACAGTACAAATTGGTTTTTTCCCCCACCTGACTTCTAACTGCGAAAAAAAGTTTTCTGATAACTGTAGTAGTTCTCAGTCTTCTAATGCTTACAATTACTTTACTTTTTTTTTTTTTTTTTAGCTATGGTTTGAGACTTTGGCTCTGAATGTAAATACATAGGTGGAAAAGAGAGGTTGCAATTAAATGGATGTGGGCACATTGGTTTAGTTGCTCCAGTTTTATTGACTTAGCAGCTGATGTTAGGCTGGAGCTCAGTCAGGACCAAGTGGCTTGTAACAAAGTAAAATCATACCTACCAGTGGACAGAAACTGCTGCACAACTGTACAGATCTTGTATATTTAAAGTAAATATTTCCATGTAATAAGCTGCTTGATTTTGTGTGCTTTTGGCTAGGGGAATGTCAGATACAGCTATGCTTAAATAAACCCCAGCTATACATCTTATAAATAAGTCAGTCTCTTCTGCATCCATAACTTCTTTCCCAATTAATTTTTCTAGGTGGTTGACACAGAATCTGGCAAGCAAATTCAGCTGATAAATAGAAAATCTCTGCGGACTCTGACTGCCCAGCTGCTGGTCTTGCTGATGTCTTGGGATGGAACATCCTTTCTCTCTGTTGAACAGCTTAAGCAACATTATGAAACAGTCCATAGTACTTCACTTAATCCATGTGAATATGGATTTATGACCTTAACTGAACTCCTGAAGAGTCTGCCTTACTTGGTTGAGGTGTGTAAGCTCTTGCCTTTCTGATGTGTTTGAAAAGGCCTTGTGTCTAGAGGCTATGGAAGTGTGTGTTCTAATTCTTTCTCCTTTTTTTTTTTTTCCTTTTTCTGCTAGGTTTTTACCAATGGTGCAGCAGAAGAATATGTCAAGCTTACAAATCTGTATATGTTTGCAAAGAATGTGAGGTCCTTACTTCACACCTACCATTATCAGCAAATTTTTCTTCACGAGTTCCCAGTAGCATACAGCAAATACACAGGAGAAGTGCTACAGCCTAAAGCATATGGATGCAATAATTTAGAAGAGCTCTTGGGTGCAATTCCACAGGTGCGAAGAACTCGGTTTCGCACAATGACATTGAGATTTCTGCATGGATTAAAAGTAGTTACACAACTACAGTTTCTGTTAGTTGGGGTGAATTACTGGAATAATTAACCTTCTTCAGGGAGGCTTATACCAGTTGTATTTTTAATACACTTCTGAGAAATCTGGGAAAGAAAAAGAAAATAAACCAGCACATGTGTTTTGGTGAAATTTTGCTTAAGAACTGTTCCTAGTAAGGCCATAAACAACCCTGGCATCTGTGAGTGAGAGAACTGATTTTCTGTCTGTGTGAATGAATGGTTGTACAGTACTGAACCCTCATTTTGATCAGAGTGCATTATTGGGTTTGGGAGTGAAGAATTCTGGGACCTTGTCAGAAGCACCATGTTCTTGTCATCCACATACCCTGAGTTGCTCTGGGATAATTTTGTGACCTAGTTTGTGGCTGTAATATTTCCTTTAAGTAAGTCAGTCTTTCTGAAGAGTGACAAACTGGAATTTTTCAGCTCCATGTTTACACATTTAGTTTCATTAATGTATATTTAGTATACTTTCAGGTGCTATGGTTTACCTTTGGTATCAATTACTTTGAGCCTTTACTTGGGTAGTGTAGTACAAATTAGCAGTGTGATTTAGTTTACTGTTAGAAATAATGTCAGTGCAAAGCTGGGTGAAAGGCAGTGAGCCAATGCTTTGAGTTTAGCATGTGCTGATGTTCATTTCTGCTTCCTTCTCAATAGGTGGTCTGGATTAAAGGACATGGCCATAAGAGAATTGTAGTCCTGAAAAATGATATGAAAAGTAAGCCGTTTCAATTTTGAGCAGTATCTTAGGGGGTTTTTTTAACAGGCAGCTTGAGTAAACTAAGCAAATTATCTTGCCTTTTTGTAGCTCGTTTTAGCTCACCTAGTTTTCCCCCTGCTGATCATGTGGATGATCATGGAAATCAACTTGCTGACAATAATGGACATATTCTGGAGACCCAAGGATCCACTTCATCAATGGAACTAAATCTAGGAAAGCCTAGCAATGGTAATGTGAAATTGATTTATATAAGAAATTTATTGTCTTAGGGGAAATAAGCAGAGTAATTGGAAGCAGCATGGGGAAAGGTGAGTTAGTAAATCTGAGCTTGTGTAAGTACACATTTTGTCTTGAAAGCTTGGTTGAGCTTCTCTGAGTTTGTGGTTAGGCTTGTGTCCTGAGCTGCCAGTGTATAAATGTGTGTGTGTGTGTATGTATAGCTGCAGGGTACTGCTTCCCATGGATTTGGTGGAAATTTAAGTCTATAGATATGAAGCTAGTGAGAGAGGGGGAGTCAGCAGCAGCTTCTGCTAGCAGTGTCTCCTGTATTCTGATGACAATTTTGTTAGATGCTCTTGATGCAACAAGTGAATCTGAGGTTAATTAGCATTAATTAAATTAGTTTGGTGTTAGTATTTCAAATAGTGCATAGTGCTCAAATACTCAGATTTGCACCTGGAGACTTTACATTTACCTGTGACAGTGGTGACACCTTCACAGCTTACAGGTACTCTGAAAGATGTTCCCTTATTTTTGTAGTTTCTAATCAAACGGAGCAAGAGCTCCTTTGCCTCACAAATACATCTCCTGTTGACCTCCTGTGTGAGCCAGTACCTTCCTGCCTGCCATCCCCCCAGCTGAGACCTGATCCCGTGGTTCTTGAGTCTGCAGATCTCATTCAGTTTGAAGAACGCCCTAAACCCCTCCCAGGTAAGAATTTGCCTCCCTATGTTGCTTCAAATCAGGCTGATGAGTTCTTTTTAAGTACTTTATTGCCTAATAGCAGAGAAGTATTCTTTTTTACAAGAACAGAGTGTCAGTAAACTGAGTTGTCTTACTTATTTTAGAGATAATGATTTTAACAGAAGAAGAAAAACAAAGAATTGTTACCACAGCTCAAGAAAAGTTGATCTCTGGTTCTGTGATGTCTGACACCGCAGAGAATGCTTCAGTGCCTCCCTGTCAGTCCTCTGAAACCCAAGTAAACAAAGAAGCCACGGACAGCCCAGCCAAAAAGCAACACAAAAACAAGGTCAAATTGGCAGCAAACTTCTCACTTGCACCTGTAACCAAGCTTTAACTCTTTCTTTTTAGTGTGAAACACAAATACCTATGGACTGTGCACAAAGTAAAGCTGTTTGCTAGCCCATGTGTATTTTAATGGAAAACCTAGAGGAATTAATTTGTATTTAATGTATTCTGTGAAGATTTTGTTCCTTTTACACTGAGCACAGCTGTTAGCAGAGCAGATTTTTTCTATTATTTTCAAAAAAAATCTGGCATTTGTTAAATTATTCTTAAATTTTACAGTTTTCATAAATGTGTTCAGTAAAAGCAAAACATTAATTCAACAAACATGGAACAGATTTTATTTTCTTTAAGCCTTGTTGGTGATGTAATCATACATGTAGCATATTGTATTCTATAGGCTGTTGCTTACTGGTATTGTTTCAGACAGTATGAAAATGCATGATTTGTCTTTCAAAACCCTGTTGAGAAATTTTAACTTGCTGACCTGGAATGACAAGAGTGAGGGGAGCTGATTGTCCTCCAGAAGTGAAACTTGCTATCTGATCTTTCAGATGACTTGTAACTGCATTGGAAATGCTTGTCTAAAGATGTCTGTAGAAGATTATGTGGGTCTTGTGTAAAACTTGTTTTAAATGTTTTTTTGCTGTAGCTTTCAGTTCCCTTTAGGAGCTTTCTAGGACACTGATGCTTTAAGCTTCCCTCATATTTAGTTTGTCTGGCATGGGTTTGGTTAAGGAAAAGACTGTCTTGATGTCATGAGTGTAAGATACAGACACACACATTTTCATTGTGTCTAGAAATGAAGTTAGGAAGATTCTGATATTTCTGAAATATGCATCTAATGCATAAATTACAGATAATGGAGCAGGCCTTATTAAAGTGGTTTTTGATGGAAGGTATTGACGCTATTTCCACCTGTAAGGAAAGTTCTAGCTACATGTGGAAATGCTAAGGTTCTTCTGCTTAACCTTGTTTTCTATTTTTTAAGCATGTTCAGTAAATGGGAAGCTCGTCCTTTGATGTGCTGTCTTTTAGCTGTGTCTGTTTTTATTCTAAGACTTACTCCTAGTGTTGGAAGCTTTTTGAATTTGTGGTATCTTGTGTTGGCTTTTGCAAGGGCCAGCTTTGGGAGAAAGGTTAAGTCAGTGGATGACCTTAACTCTAGTTAGCAGAATTGTCCAGTGTGTGAGACTTTATACCCATTCTGGGTAACCATGGCATTTACAATGGGTTGTATTTGCCAGGCAGCAAATAAATTGCTTGTAGTATTGAAAGAACCTATACTAGAAGTTTTCCACTGGCCAACCAAATATTTTTTTAGATGGATTCTATTGTAATATGCAAGAGATGGAACACAGGCTCTAATTTTTCAGCCAGCAGCAGGAAATGCCACTGAACAATGGCTATAGACAGAATTTTACTAGTCAGATTTTGTTATAAAATCTTTTATATTTAGGCAAGTATTACCAGTAGTGAGTTTGTAGCCATTGTAAGTGCAAAGAAACACTGGGCAGTTTTTCTGAGCATTATGGCACAGTATTTTGAGTCCATAGTAAACCTCTACAGACATACTGCTAGAGAAGAAGAAATTTGGAAGTAAGCTTTCTTGGAATATTTTTAATTAGTTAAATGCAAGAAAATCAGCTTTCACCTTAACTTTGATAAGGTTGACAGTGATCAGTCTAGATCTTTGTTTCAGAAGAGCATGCATTGCAGAAGAGACCAGCCTGAAATTGTATTTTCATGAGATGCAACTACAAGTCATTTGGAGTACTGAAGAAAACCAGGTTTTTGCTTCAGAGGAAGATAGGGTATTTATCCCAGTAAAGTGGTGATTATACCACTTGCGGAGGTCAGCATATCTTATCTGGATTCATGTGTGATTCTGCTGAAATTGCTGTTTGAAAGTAATAGAATAATACTTTTGAGAAGTTGTGTTCATAGTGTAACAAAATAGCTAATTGAATTGCAATATATTTTTTTATCCAAAGGGTTAAATGAATGATGTGACTTACAGATTTAAAAGCATTGCAACCATGAAATTCTTTAATTTAGCAAATAAATGTACTACTTCAGATTCATGTTTGTTTAAAAGAAAATGTCACTGAAGCCCTCAATTTATGCACTATTTTTTTTCTTGGAATGGGAGAGAGAAGAAAGACTTCTTTTCTTAGCTGTCTACTTTGTTTGGACACTTTCTTTTGTGGCTTAAGTGCTGTTTTGTGTGTTGGGACCAAACAGTTGTCAATAAAATTTTCAAGCAAGCATAACTCTTGTCCTTGTCTAAAGACCTGAAAAAAAATGCCCAAAAAACCCCCAACCTGCCCTAGAATACATAACTTGCTGTGTCATGTTTAAATTTAATTATTGAGACAGAACAGAGAGCTGGGGTTTAGTTAAGAATAAAGAAACACCATAAATTCTGGAGAATGAGGCTTTTTGTAATTGAGCTGTTTGCAGATGCACTCTGTCCCTTACTGCTCTTCATGCAGCATAATGTTTAGGGGGTTTTTATTGAAAAGAAGCTGTGTTATTTATCAGCCTAAAGAGAAAAATGGAGAAAGAAGTATATATTCAGCAGTTGGATGTCAGGTGTTCCTCCTCAGTGTCTCCCTTTGAGATGTTATAATTGTTGCAAATAAGGTCATGAGAATGTTAACAAAGTTAATGAGTCACTTTTGAGTTATAATAGCTTTGTTTTCCAGCTTGCTGAAGATGGTTATTATCCAGGAACTACAAATCTGGCAAATTTCTTTCACTGGAGTATTTTGAAATTCAAAATGTTAACAGAATAAAACAAGGCAACTAAACTGAACTGTTTGTCATCTCACAGCATCATGGACAAAAGTAAAGAGCTGGATGAGCTACTCCCGACTTTCTCTTTTTTTTGGGGGGGGGTGGTGTTTGGATTGGTTTTGGTTTTTGTTTTATGACATATTCTCACTTAGCAGAACTGTTAAGTGGAGTCTGCTAGAGTAAAGGTCGGGCCTGCTGCAGATAAGCAATCCTTTGACCTTAGGGAGTACTTGTTCAATAAACAATTTTAAAGTAACTGCCTAAAAATCTTAGCAGGAAACTCTTCATAAACAGTGTAATAAATATCCCTCTTGAAAATAATGAATATTCCTCTTCGAAAGGAGGAACAGGCAGTTTATAGAAACTTCCTAGAGCAGCACCACAAACTCTATAATCACCACTCTGTGATTTCATTTTTCAGTTGTTGTGAATGTTTTTAAGTAAATGAAGGAGTAAAATCCCTCATAGCACCTGGTATGTGATTACCTTCAAAAGATGAGTTTGATTTTAAATGCTGCTTTGGTATTGTGCTGCAAACATTCCCACTTCTTTCATTCTCATTTTATGTTAAGCCATCTGTTTTAAGTTAGGAAAAAAGTCATGATGGAAATAACTCACTTTTTTCTAAAACTAATATGGCTTGTTTTGCCTGCCGTAATGTAACAGGACAGACTCGTGTGGTGAGCTATGGTTTAACTCCTACTAAAAGGAGCCTTTTTCTAGCAAGCATTGCTTTTAATGCTGTATTCCTTCCTGTATGACTACTCTTATGTTTAGTATTTACTTACATGGACAAAGATAGAAAAAGATCCTAATTCAAGTGATGATTAAAATGATTTGTAGTGCTATATCTATGCTACAGAAGGCAGATTGATCTAAATAGAGAATGCCATTTTGCAAGCAACTTCTGAAATGCCACTTCAGGATGTTATTTGAGCATTGTTTGATGTGGCTGTCAAAGTGCTATTTTATGTCATGGTGTGGCTCAAGTTTCAAGTCAGTCTTCCAGTTACTGAATTCAAAAGTGAAGAATTGCCTCCCGCCAGAAGAACTGTTTTGTGTCATTAAGGAAAAAACCAACAAACTCCTCTGTTGGCGTAGACAAGATGAGGTTTTTGGCTGCTAGAAGCTTGATAGTAGCTGCAGTCATGTCCTGTGGTTTTGTGATCAAGCTTGTTAAAATCCACTTATCTCTGTAACTGATGAGATTTACTTTTTAGGTATCATTTTAAACATCTCTTGGTGTCTTACCACAATTATTTCAACCTCCATGAAGTGCTGTTGCAGAAAACTGCTTCTCATTAAGAAACTACTCAGGCTGTAAAGAAAGCAAACTTAAATGTGAGGGGAGATCTCCTGTGAGACACCTCCTTATTCATCCCTGAGACCAAGTTGCTGCCAAGGCTGTCAGGATCCAGGCTCAGCTGCTGAGGTGTTCTCAGGATCCCGTGTGAAGTGTTGTATGCACGTGGAAGGGGAAGGAAGTTTTGGACTTGAAGTAGTATTTTTGATACGATCCTGTTTGAAAGCAGCCTGCTTTGCCTGGCCATTTATAGGATGGATGGGATCATGTGAAACAAGATGCACTTGGTGACAATGGCATTTATGCTGGGTGGAGAAGGATTTTTTTTTTTCATTTAAATAACATGACTGCCATTTTGGCTTGGCAATTCTTTTGATACTTGGATATGCTGGGACCCTTACATTCTCAGTGTCGGGCTGGGAGCTGTCTCTAATCTGTGCAGGCTCTGGGCTGTAGTGAGGTTCCAAAGTCATCTAGGAGCATAATGAGATTGGCTTTTTTGGTGGGTTTTCTTTTTTTTTCAGTGAGAAAATCCTTTATTTCAGTAGCATCTCTAACTTACCTAGGCATTACTCTTTTCTTGCAGAATAGTAACCTTATTCTTTTTGAAAAGTGTAGCAGAACAGGAATTGCATCCCACTCCACTCCACAACCAACTTTTCCTTCAGTAACAGGAAGAAACAAATGCTTAGTATAACACAGCAGCTTAGTTTATTTGGAAATATGTTTAACTTGGAAGAGATTCCGTAGGCCTAGGGGAAGGTACAGGAGAACCATTTGCTGGTGGAATTCGTGATTGGTACAAATAGCACTTCAGCACTTTTGTTTTTCTCGGTAGATCACGCTTCTTTCCTGAACATAGTCATATTTACCAGAGTGTGTCAAATCCACCTTACACATTCTTCCTTTTCCAAGGCCTTGCCTTCTTTCTGAAGTGATAAACAGCCAGGATTTCCAGAAGAGATATTGGGTGCTTCAGTCAATCACTGTCCCTCTTTGCAGACAGTGACTGATATCTGAAATTCAATTCTGAAATGATGCCAGTTACTCCATGTAGTCACCTAAAAATGCTTGTCTGATACCCTGCTGATTTTATATATGGGGATTGTATGTGTCATGCTCACAGGATCACGGAGGTTACAAAGCCCCTGGTTGTTCTTGGGATATTCAGTGATTTAGTCTGCTTTTTAAAAATAAGGGTCAAGATTTTTACCCTTAATTCCTTCCCAAGTTTCATTTGTTTAATTGCAGCCGTTAGCTTTGACATCAGCCATAAGGGCTCTGCTGTGTTCTAGATAGGCAACACTAAACCAGTGTTGAACACAGCTGAGAATCTGACCTTACACTCTGAAAAATCAGGACTTTATTGCTAAGCACCATCACTGACCCACTTCTGAGGGAACCACTGGTGCACTGCAGGCAAGCTGTTCAAACCCACCCAAATAAACACACAAATGAAGTATTTGCTAACTAAAAACAAAAACTGGTGTACAGAAAACCTTCCAGCTGATCCAAGCTAGAACTTCTGACAATGAAGTTCACTCTCGTTAGCACTGCTGGAACTCAAGTCCCTTTGGGGCACTGGCTACCAGTGCTTAACTGTATGAATATTGTACATTCCTACTTGCTGTATTTCTCCTTGGTTTTAATTAAAGGAGATAGCTCTGTAGCCTGGTCATGAGTGTTGCTTCCCAGGAATGTCTAACTGTTTCTTGCTAATGAAATTTTTTCATGGAAACCTACACTGTACTCATATCACTTTAGTCCCAAGTGACTGTGGGTTCTGTGTAGCCTATAGGGATCACTCCAGTCATCAGCACAGCCTGGGTTAAACACTAATGTGCAGAAGTCCTTCTGGATCCTTAGTGGCGTTCACAGCTGATCCTCCTTAGGCTTAAAGTTTGGTGCTTCACTACAGCTTTTTCCCTGACCTCCATTTGCCTTTATTAATTTGACACTGAACATCTGCCTCTTATCTTAAGATACTGACAGTTCCTGATGTCTTAACTGGGCATCAGCAAGAGGCTGTGGAATTTTACGAAGCCAATGGGTGTTTCTTTCCCTTCAGTGTGTATTCTCTCCCCTAAAAGCAGTTTTCCCCATAACTGTGTCAATGTACACAGCTGCCAGGCAGAATCCAACCCCTACCAGGTACAGATTGTAATATCTACAGAGCTTAAAGTTGTATGTCTCAACAAGGATGTAGTAACTATATATGAGAGTCAGCTTTTGTTCTCTTTCCTGCATCTTTGGTCAAACTAATTAAAGTGCTTCATGTCTTAGTGGAAACCCTTTGTGTTTTTTCCTCTTTGATCCTTAAAACTTAAGGTACTTAGTGACATGGGTTCTTTGTCTCAAGTGAGTCTGCAATACTGAAATTATTCTGGAAATGCAAGTGTTTTTCATCAGATCAGTCAGTGCTAGGGATTAGGTTTTATTTGTATAAGAATAGTCTGAGTTACTTTAGATGGTGTCTATTGCCTTCAACCTTAATAAGGTACTTTTTCTCTCTAAAAAAATAACTGTTTATCCTTTTGGGGTAACTGCTGTTAATTTTTTCTCCTTTCCTATACTGGGGTTCCTTGGTATATAAGCACACGCTTCACTTAGCTGGCTTCACAAAATGGAAGTTCCTCTTGTAAAACTTTATTTTAGGAACTTTTTGCTATCTGTTGTTATTTCTAAGCCTGAGATTGTCACGCTAGATCCATGTATGTTTATTTTACTATTTACACCTATCACAGTACATTTATATGGAATACCATCACACAGACAAACCAGCTACTGACAGCTAATATAAAGATATTAGATTCCACAAGGCTTAATCTGCATAGAGACCAGAAACACACTTAATGGTGAAACACAGACAAGTATTTCTGTATTTCCCTTAATTTTAAACCCATTTTGTATAGAATGTGATCTTCTTGCCACAAATACCTACTTCTGTATTTGTATATTTGTCTTGGGTGGCTTGTGTCTTCCTATGCTTGATAGTTTATGTTTCTTGTGGTCACAAAATATACAATTAATACTTGTTTTAAGCATGGTTTCAATATCAGTTAAATTTTGTCTTCTATTCTTCTCCCAGCAATCTTCCAGTGATGTGTAATAGCCTACTGCACGTAGCTTGTAAAAATGGGCAAAACCCTGGGTGAATATTTCTCTGACTTCATGGGAGGTGGAGATCTAAAACAGAAGTGACACAACCTTGGACTGCCTCATTTACTTGCAGATTACTGTAGCTGTGCTTTGC
This sequence comes from Gymnorhina tibicen, assembly GCA_013399875.1. Lineage (NCBI taxonomy): Eukaryota > Metazoa > Chordata > Aves > Passeriformes > Artamidae > Gymnorhina > Gymnorhina tibicen. The sequence continues at coordinate 1,250,629 of VXAZ01010260.1, forward strand.
TAAAGCTTTGCCAGGGATTTATTTCCCCTGGTGCAAGCAATATTAATTTGACTAGAGTAATTTGGATATCATACGGGATATAAAAATCTGTAGCTACTTGCAGCATCCTTGTCATTGATTTTACTCTTTAGGAAGAATTTGAAGTGAAACTCCACAGCAAAGTAGTTGAACATCCCACAAGTTTGGTATTTTGTATGCAACATCAGTTATCCTACAGTTGCTTCCTCTATCAATTGTGCTATATATAGCATTGCTACTTGTGGCTTTTGTTATGAAAATTAGCCAAAATAGGATAATTTGGCAATTTTTGAGTGCAGTTTGTCACAGGGGTGAAAAGTGTACAACATATTCTTATAAAGTTATAGCCTGTTAGAATTGCTGTTTTACATCACGCTGGATAAAATATAGCCTCTTTTCATTCACTTGTATCATGGGGGTGTTTTTTGTTGACTCTACTGCTGATCTCTTCTGGTCCCTGGACAGCCACTAAATAGATTTCTTTTGTTTTTAGGCATGCGTGTAGAGTGATCCATGCAACAGTGAAGAACCTGCCATTGTACAGTCCATAGATTACACTTGTGCCAGCTGCTCTTGGCTCTCTTAGCAGGACCTGTTTGTTCCCCTCACCATCCAGTTCTACTCAGTGGAAACATTGAAAAGACAAGCAGGGTAGGAAGCCCAGAGCTCTACATGATGTTGCACTGTGTGGCCCCACAACAATCTTTAATAATTGCTAACCCTGCCTTGGCAATGGTGGGCTTGCTTGGAGGAGGTTCTGCCTTCTTTTCTGCTGGGCTGCCTGCAATGTTCAAAACAGGACACCATTAGAACCAAGAGCTGCTCAAAATATTTCTTCCTACTTCTGCCTTAAAGGGTGCAAATCTTTCCCTCCCTCTCTCCACCCACCCTGAATTTTTCAACTCTGGTTTGCACAATAAGCTTTGGTGGTAACCAAGCTGATTTGAAATTGCTCAGAAAGTCTTATCTCTTCATGGAAGGGTGTTAAGAGGGGCTAAAGAATCCGTACACCTCAAAGGGAGGGTAAACTTGCATCTGGTTCATGGCAGGTGTCCCTTTTCACAGCCATGGGGTCAGATAATGGGTCCTTTCACGAAGTCATTGCACTGTAACTCCCAACAGCGAGAGGAGCTGAAGAACAAAAGTATTGCTAAAATTTATTCTCTCATCAACTTGGATGTTGTAATTAGGAGAACAAGATAAAGGTAGGTTTTCATTTTTCCGGGTGAGAAGAACCTTTTTATCTCTAAAACTGCATTTAAAAGCAATGACAAAGTAAACTAACAAGGGAGGTGAGTCATGCTCCCTGTGACTAAGGGGCTATAAATAATTAGTGATGCATCTTAAAATGTGTCTTCTCAACCTTGTAGTTGAACTTCACAGTCATTCCAGTCCCTCTGGAAACTCTTGAGCAAGATCTTGATCTGTACAAAATGGCAGAATGTTTGACACAAACCTCTTTAGCTGGTAGACCAAGGTCCCTGTCTAAGAAGGGCACTGCTCTCACTTGACTGTCTCTGCCTAAGAACTCATCTTGAGACAAGGCAAAATTAACTGTGAACTTTTAGAGCTCCTGCTGTGACTGTTCTGTTTGAAAGCTGCAGCTAAAAGCTGCCTAGGGTTCATGCAGTACACTTAGTCTCTCAGAAACCAGTGTATTTGCCATTCTGTCTACAGGTGATTTGGGTTGGGGTGACTCAAAACCTATTTCTGATGGTAATAAGTAAGAAATTTGGGTCAGCTGTGGAAGTTTGCAGTCTTTTCTCTAGTTTCCATCTTGACTGCAGTAAAACAGGTGAACTTTGTTTCAGATATTGAAGCATGGACCTGACGAAGTTTTTTTCAGTTATTTTTGCAGAACCAGGTAGGAAAATGATTAATGAAACTCTAACTGCTTAGAAAAGCGGGTTGTGGCACTGTGTATACAAATATATTTTGCATATTTAAAGCATACAAAGCAATTATGAAGCGGCCATAGGTGACTTAAAATCAGTTTTAAGGGGTAGTTTGGTATCTGAAGTCTAAGTGGCCAGCAGTTGCTGGCACGCTGTTGTTTCTGGGTGATCTAGCTAGCTTCACCTAGCTTTTGCCAGAGGCTGGCCTTTGAAAGTGCTCTTTTAATCAGTTGTCTTTAGAGTTTTTCCTTTTGTTCTTGTTTTTTTTCTTAATGATTAGGAACTCACTGGTAGGAGACTGTGTTGCTTTGTCTATGGGTTTTAACTTGGTGCGAAGGAACTCAGCCATCTCTCTGTCTTCTTCTTTTTCCCTGGTTGAAAGAAGGAAAATAAATGTTAGAGGAATGACAGTTTTCTCTGTAAATGGGACAGTAGAAGCTAGAGCAGCTAGGATCAAGTCACTAGTGAACAATTAATTTCTTTGCTATTTTTAGAAACACTTAATTTTGCCGCATATTAAAAAGCAAAATATTTGCCTAAATGAAAACTGCTGCTGAGGCTTTTGTGATTTGCACACGGGGCTCAGTGAGAGCTCTGGGTTCAGTCCTAGCTCAGGCTGCTTGTCAGCTGCTGCCTTTGGCCAGCTCTCTTTGATCAGCTGCAGGACTCTGGCAAAAGCTGTGCTTTATCCTCTCCTTGCTTGCTTAGAATTTAAATGTGTTGGAGGACATACTGTCATTTCAGATAAATGGACTGAGTCTTAACTGTTGAAAGAGAGGGGAAAGAGCAAAACTCACTCTTTGTAGAGTGCTGATCTCAAACAAAAGATTGGATTTGGGTGCTGGAAGTGAACTTTTGAGGAAGACTACAACTTTCTTGGAACTTTGGGCTAAGCTACTGAGATGAAACCCTTCAGAACTTGCTTATGTCTTAAGTTAGGTAGGGCTGTACTACTGAGTGCTTTTTAGTTGGTTTGGGGTTTCTGGTTGTTGTTTGGGTTTTTTTGCTATGACAAGATGGGAATAGTAGTAATCAACCTGACCACATGAATAATTAAAAAAGGAGGATTTTAGATGTCTACAAATATGCCCCTTGTAGAATTCCATTTCATGTCTACTTCTTATGTGGATTCCCTGATAGCATAAATCCTTTTCTTCTAAATGGTAAATGCCCAGACTGTTTCTGGTAGGAAAATAAGAGACCAAAGCCCACTGTTATTCATGAGATGACTGAAACATTAACAGGATAAAGAGCCATGGAATTAGAGTAATGTAATTTCAATGCTTTTCCTATGGAATGAGGAGGAGGCTTTTAACTTGGTAAGTTGTTTTGAAGGACCAATTCTATCCCATTAATGTTGATTTAAATTTTGTCACTTAATCTATCTTATTATTAGGCTTGTGGAATGTCACTAGTAAGTTCAGTTGCTCTTGGTTCTTACCGTAATCTCTCCACCTCTGCATCATCTACAAGAAAATCTCTTTTTTGTACCAGTCGATGAATCTTCTGAATCAGTTCATCCTCTCTTTGTTTCTCCAGCTTTGTTTTTTCTTTTTCTGGTCAAAAACAGAGAAAAGAGTGTATTACTTTGGACTCTAGGGAGCATGAGGGGGTGGTGCAGGACATTGCAGATGTCTGAGAATCAATTGCTGATTGAAGTCCATGGTTTTTCAGACCTGAGTCACCAAAACCCCAGCAAGCCAGGTCACTGCCTCTTTGCTCTCTTCACTTGCTGCTGTTAACTCTGATCAGCTTAATGGTCTGAAGGCTCCGTGGGGTTTGCTAAGATTATTTTTAATACTCAATTACTCTGCAAGACATTGCTTGGAATTTTTTTTAAGAGCTTTGGCAAGAAAATAGTTCAAGATGCTTTGTTAAAATCCAATGTACAAACTCCATTTGAACTCAGGGGGAAGGAGATTGCACCAAAAGGAACTGCTTCTCTGTGTTTCAAGACAGCTTTGGCTCTTGAAAACAACACTTTTTTTCCTACTCTGACAAGGCAGGTGAGCTGCAGATCCCCACAAAAAGCATCAGTTGTAATATGTGGAAACATAAGTGAAAGTTTATTTTCCCTGTGCTTCAAAAATCTGAGTAATTACTATATGTCCTTGTTAATTGGCCAGTCTGGAATGGCTAGGTTGTCTATAAGAAACAATTTTTGTGGCATGAAAGATGTGCTTGTCGCAAACTAAAAGTCATAAATGTTAGGGATTACAGAGCTGTTGTTTTAGGCTATAAAGCAAATGTATTTAAGACAGAACTCTTCAAACCTAGCAAGGGTAGCAGAGATGAGAAAGCCAGAGGCAAATCCAAGCTCACATATTTCTCTGAGAAGCTGAAATTTTTGATCAGCTGTGAAGACACTTTGTATTAAATCAAGAATTTGGGACTTGGGGAGGAGAACTGTGTTCAGAGCACTACACAATTCAGTACAGTGAAAGCTGAGAGAAGAAGAGTGAGCTACCTGCAGTCTGATGCATCTGAGCTGTGTTACGTCTGCTGATTTAAGTTATAAGACAGTTTAAACAGCTAAATTAATCAGACGCTTGAAAACAATTGGTTTTAGTACAGATTTAAAAAAAAGAATGCTTAGAAGTCACTGCTTTTTCTTGCTTTGTCTCTTACGGCTAAGGAGCAAGGGCTCTCCTCCCTTCTGAAGGCAGAAGCTACTTTCTGCTTCCTTTCAATCTGTCCTTGTCCTAAATTGAGATGTGCTCTCCCATTATATCCTTCAGGAAACTGTCTATGAAATATATTAATATATGTGGCAAACCACTGCATGTTCTGTGTACTAAAAGACTGATTCTATATCTACTGAAATTGGCTAAACTGTCTGAGACCTGTCTACTGAAACTAAAGAGCAGTTCTCTATACGAAACTGTATTCTAACAGGAAAATTTTGGTAGAGATACTGTGAATTAATCTATTTCTGGAAAGTGTTTTTCTAGGTTAGGCACATGCTGTGTCAGCACTTAGCCAATGCCAGCAGCTGCTTTGTCTTTGTTAAGACCAAGCTGTGATTCTGCCTGAAGGTGCTGCTGCTGGAACTGCACCTATTTGATTCTTAAATTTGCTGAGATTTGTGAAGTGCTAAGGAGAAACTGCTGTCTGTGGGTCTCTGCTTGAGGCCTTGAGACTGAAAAATCATTTCTAAAAGATAAAAAAAACCAAACCCAAACAGCAGAAACACCAAAAGAATGAAAGCTGTTTATCTGTGAGTTAAAAGTCTGGACAGGAAAGCTTGCAGATTAGAAAGGTGAGGCAAGGGGCAACATTCACAGATACTTTCTAGGATTTGTAATCCTCTCCAATATCATTTGAACAAATAATGAACCAACAATGTTATTATTAAAAATTTAAAATGTGACTTACACATAACTAAGAAGTATAAGGACAGAAAAAGTAAGAAATATTATTAACCTATTTCTGTTGGGTGCAAAATGTGGCAAAGTTCTTACACAAGCTAAGAGTGGGTGGTTTCAGAGCAGACCTCTTTCCTGTGTTACAAGTGACCTTCTCTCTCCTTTCTGAGGACAAAGTCGTCCTTCAAAGTTGCACAATAAAATGTGAGGAGGAAAAATGAGGATAACAAAAGGATAGTCAAAACTTGGCCCTGACAGTTAAGCAGGAGCAAATTACTTTTGCAGGGTGCTGGAGGCTGTGCAGTAATACGTGGTATAAGTGGCCTGCTGCAGTTTCTGAGTGTTTTGCAGGATGTGTCTGTATTTTTTTTCTTGAACAGAGTAGGTCTGTTGTGGATCATCTCAAATGGCAAAGCTGTAGTGAAGTGAAATTCCTCAATGATGGCAGCTGGAGTTTTGAGCCAAGAACTGCAGAACTGCCCACAACTCTGTCCCTCCTTCAAACAGTGAATTTGCAGAGATTTATGGCAAAACACAAACCAGAGCTTTGGGCCTTGCTTTTTGTAGAAACCTGTTCTTCTTGATTCTAGAATGTAGATTTAACTACAGGTGTGACAACTGATTGGTGTAGCAAGGAGAAAATCAATCACATTCACAGTGATGGTTATAAATCCTTCTCCTTTCCCTCTTTTATCTTTGGTATCTCAGCACTTGTCTTTTCTACCCGACAATGTCTGTGCCACTTGGTTCCCTTGAGATTGCCAAGGGAGTGCAAGAAATAAGGAATGTGCTCCTTGTTTGAGTGATATTTGCAGGGTTGCTGCCATGGGAGCACTGAAATACAGCATGAAAAGAAATTTAGTGACATGGAAAATAAAGATGGGTAGGAAAATGGGAATTAAAAATAAGGACTAGAGGAAAGAGAGATGAAACTCAACCTTGTGGGGAGGAGATTCTGATTGTTGGGGCATGGGTGGGTGATGCATGGGTGGGGATGGTGTCAGGAACACAAGTATTATCCTAATACTGGATGGAGACAGCCATTACCTGGGATTGCTACCAAACTCTGCAGCTCTTGCTTAAGGTTCATAATGTCTTTGCACAGCTGGATGTCATCCATCCTGCAGAAACAGAAAAAGCATGGTCAGACATGCAAACTCCACCCTGTGTTGATGGGATTGGCCAGATCTCATCTGAATACACGACCCTGGCCCTTGCCTGGGACCTGTGAGCCTGAAAGGCAGAGGGGATCCTGACACTCTTCACTCACCCATTTTAACAGAAAGCAAAGGGTATTTAACACTAAATGCCCACTGAGCCCTTGATTACTTATCTTACTGGGCTCTAATTTGTGTATAGGTCACACACACTATGGATACTTTCCAATGCCTTTTGCTTTCTCGTACATCAGAGAACATTCTGGAATGGGAACCCGTGTCTGTAATGGTCCTGGGAAAAGACAGGTGTGCCATATTGCACTTACTGCAGCAACAGTTTTCACTAGGGAAAGAGCAAGGCTGAGAATAGCAGAGAGCCTGGGAAGGGGCAGCAGAAGGTGATACATTATTTGGCACAGCCAGGGCAAGGTTTATATTCCACTACCAGCTTTCTTTGTGACCTTACTAATAATTCAGCCCTAATACCAGAGATCTGGAAACTGTCACAATTTGGCATTTATCTATTTTTGAGGTCTTGTGCCTTGGGCGAATGTCCTCATGGCTGATGCTGAATGCTTCAAATCCTTGATATGTGCAGAAAGTCCATTAATGTTAAGACACAGAAGTTTGGGTTTTAAGAAAAACCCAAAAAAGTAACATTAGCAGAAACTGCATCTTCAGTTCTCGTTGAAACTGCTGCTTCTCCTGAGAGCTGCCGTACTGAATTATTTCCCTGGAAGGTAGCAGCCTTCAGCATTAGCTCCCTGGCACAGGTCTCATTGCAGTGTCCCAGCCACAGCAGCAGCCAAGGCTCAGGTGTTGGCTCCAAGGGCTGCATCTGGGACTTCCATTTTGAAATCACACCCTGAAGGGCACAAAACCCAGCCTCTGTGATTAATTGTACATTCTCAGCTTGGATCTCACCAACTCTCCTAGCCCACGGATCTCTGTTTTTCATAATCCTGTGCCTGAGGGGTGGATTGGCTGTTGCCTGAGCACCCAAAGGCAGCTGAGGTGCCATCAGAGCAGGGGTTGTCACAGTGGTATTCCAGGAGAGGAAGGCTGAGGGATTCGAGTGTGTGTGACCGTGAGAGTGAGCCCCCAAAGGACAATGCAGCCAAATTATTGATTTAAGTGAGGACTGGAAAAAGTAGGTGTTTCTGGCACAACTAAGACTTTAATCACAACCCAAGAGGTTTTATTCTCCCTGCCGCCTCTGCAAGGAACGCAGGTCTCTGCAGGGAGCTGTCCTTCAGCTGCTTTGCTCTTGTTAGTAAAACATGTTGATCCTTTTATTATTTGCTGCTTTGGTTAACTCCATCTTGCCTGTTCTGCTACTTTCACTGTGCTATGACAGCTGTTCCTGTTGCATTTTTACCTCCCTCCTCCCAAAATACAACCATGAAATACCTCTCCTAATAATCCTTATTGCTGACCTCTTTTCCTTCTTTGTGTATCCCTGTCACCTCCGCTGGCATCTGCTCTCCCACTGCCCATCTGTCTCGTAAGGCTTAGTTTTATGGGGAAGATCAGCATGTTTGCCTCAGGACTAGTGCACAGTCCGTTGCTGTGTGTGTTTAGGACCCTTGGAGGCAGAGATGTTTTTACTGATGAATATTCTCACTTAGGCTCCCCCATATTATTCATGCTCATCACCAGCAACGCCTGCTTTACTCTTGAGATCCATCACACTAAATGGTACTGAAATTACTTTTATCAATTAATCTTAAATGCTGTCCTCCCAGGAGAGTCGGTGTTCAAAATGCGCTGGGATATGAGCGAGCCTCACAGCTCCTTATCTATTCAGTGTTCATGCACTTTGGGTGTCATGTTCATACATTTGAGTAAGATGACCATGGCTAACAAAGATGACGGTTTATTGGTGAGCAATATTCAATACTGAACTGAAATATATTGCTGTATTCAAATGATATCGGGCCACACTCTCAACTAGAACAGAACAGTGAACAGCAAACAGCGAAGAGAAGAGTGAGTTTCTACAAAAGAGATCTCTGTAATAGACAGAGAGGATTTTTTTTCTGATTGAGTAGATTTGGCTTCATTCTGAGAAGCTCTGAAATACACTAATTAAAATACTTTACTATATCAGTTTGGCTCCCTGCCCTCGCTAAGGAACTCCAAAAAGCTAATGGCACAGCTCTTCTCTGAGGATTTTCAGGAATTTAAAATAGCAGCAGTAGTATATTCCCAGTGAGCAAGATCATTCATGTTCAGTAGTCCCTACAGTCCCTGTGCCTAATTTGTGGCAAAGGTACTGGCCTCATGTTGCAACTTCAGTTGCACTTCCTCCCCATTATTTTGGCTGGTTTTTAGACTGCAGAGCACATAGCTGGTACTCCACTTATATTCTTAGCATCTCTTTTTCCTGAGACCTAAACTTTGCTCCTGCCTTGTAACACACAGCAGAGAAGCAAATCTGTGGCCAAAGCCCTTTAGGTCTGTAACAGCTCTGTGACCACATGAATTCCAAAGATCATAAGTCAGATGACCTCTCCAGAGTCCCAGTTCTGCAGGCTGGTGCACTGTGCTGATGGACAAAAACTAAATCCACCATCTGCACCAATCCCCTTAAGCACATGGAACATCTTTCCTCCCATCTGTGTCAAACAGCCTTTGTGTTTCATCTACTCCACAGATTAGGAAAAAAGTAATAAAAAATAAGGTTAAATGACTAAAGGGAGGGCTGAAGGACATATGAGACCATGCCAAAGCTTCATCCATCTGACTTACTGAAAGCAGGATCTATGGTTGCTTGTAACTATAAAGCACATCCTGCATCTGCTAGCAAATAATACAGAATGCAGGGCAACAGGTGCTGTCCTGGGCAAGAGTTGCCTTGTTGCCCTTGAAGCAAAGGGAAGAAGAGGAACTCCTGGACAGGAAAGCTCTTGGAAGGCCATTTGATCTGTACTGGTACTATGAACCTTCCTCTCTTTTCCCTCTTATGCTCTGGATGTTGGATGTGAGTAGTTACAGGAGTCCCAGAAGATGTTAATGCTGCTTCTGAAAAAAAAAATAAAAATCCCGGTGTATTTCTCATTTGGAAGCTGGATGGTCAGCAGGGTTTGACTGAGAGCATCTTGGTATTACTATCAGACCTCTTTAGGAAGTAAAAAGAGCTTTTGGAAATCTTAAGGAGAGCAGCAATCTGCAGAGTACAGGAGAAAAAACTCCCTTGGGTTCCCTAACCTACGGAGAAGCTGGAGAAACACACTGAACTTCATTTTGCAGCCCATTCTCTCCTGTAAGTCAAATCTATCAATGCAAGACAAGCTGGAGGAGAAGTTACACAGACTCTTGTCCAGCTCATTCCAAAGCTGGGATGCTCCCTGTGTGCCTGATGCTTTCTGGAAGGAAGGCAGCACAGGCAGGGTGCGGGGCTGTGCAGGATGCGGGGACTCTTCCCTGCAGATCCAGGGTGGCACAGGCACCCTCCAGGCCTGGCTGAGTTACCTGCAAAGCTGCTTGAGACATTTGCATAAGATTTGCAATACACAACCAACCTTTGCTGAACTCTCTTGTCTGGAAGAGATGGTACATCCTTTCCAGTCCCTGTGAAATCATTTTTCACATTGTACAAAAAATATCAATGAAGCAAACAGCAGTTACAATATGGCAGTTTTTCCTCCAGAGCTGAGCTTTAAATGTCTGCTCAGGAATCCTAAACACATGAGTTATGAGTATGATAAGACATTTCTCTTGTTAGGAGCCCAAATCCATTCCTGGAGTAATTGCAATAGTATTGAACTAGGGATGAATACTCAGTGTGCTTTTGTGTATTCCTGACACGCTGTCTGCGCTTCCGCTTCTCTCTCTCTTGATGGCTTATTGCAGAACACCCTCTGTATGCTTGGAGATATCACACAAGCACGTATTATTCTTTTCTCTCTTGGTACTTCAAGCTATATCGTCACAACCTACAAGCAGACTCTGTGTTTGCCAAACAAACAAACAAACAAACCTAAAAAAACCCCCTCATAATGAATAAACAGCATGAGCAAAAGATTTTCTAAACATGTCACAAAATGACAGGAAAATAAGTGGGTCGGGAGAGCCAGCAGTGGTCTGGCACGGTGACTCAGCCCCATTACATGTTTCTGTGGTCCAGCTACCAGGGGCAGAGAGCCCCGAGCGCTGTCATTGCCACCCGAGCCACAAGTGAGGTGACAGCATGAGTCACCTCTGCTGTGCACCATCTGCACTGAGGGGGAGCAGGGCATGCAAACAGAGCAGAGCCCTCCCATTCAGCTGTGCCCTGGCGAGCCTCAAAGGCTGTGCAAGATAATGGGAGGCAGGACTTTAAAAAGAAACATTCTGTACCAGACACAAAAGAATTGTTTTGTTTTGTTTCATAGAAATTATTCCCCAACAGCTAAACCAAGGAAGAAAACCAAATTCCCTAGTGTAAGACCTAGGTGCCATCTAGAGACATGGATAGGAAAAAAGGGAAAATTATAGTGAAAGCTCACAGAAGAATCACTAAACACCCCTCTTAATGGTCAGCCAAAAAAAAGAGATGGCCAACAAGACTGGCAAATATTTCATATTTGAGTGTAAGAACTATTAGTAACAGCTACACAAGCACCAAATATCATTTTCATTGATTTCAGGATGAGCAGAGCAGTTCAGTGTGTCTAGAGAGCTTCTGCCTATGCTGAATGACTTTCAAAGCTGGAAATAGATCTGTGCTCCCTCTAGCATGTCTATAAGAGGAGGTCTGAGATTCCTTTGCTTTCTGTTATTGGATTAAAGTGCTTGAAGTTAAAAAAGGAATGTAGACCGGGTTTGTTGGTTTCCTTCCCTCTCTTCCAAGAGGGTTTGCAGACACTCAGATTATTTTTAGTTCTGTTTTAATACATTCCTGTCCCAGGAGTAAAATGCTTGTAATTATTGGAGTTTCTGAAGACTTTGATAGTGCCAGTCTAGGAGCTGGCCTGAGAATCAGCTGTCATGCTAAATCACAAGCTAACATGTTTATGTAACTGAAGGTCTCCATGTAGGGATAACAAGATCATCTCCTTGGTGGTGTCCCCAGTGAGCAAGCTGAACCCCAGCCAAGGTCAACCAGTAGTGATGGAGAAATTTGGGGGATTGAAGTAAAGAGACGTATAGAAATAAAGAGAATTGCTACATAGATGGGGATTATGTCAAGCTCCAGATTAAAGGGACTTCAGTGGAGGCCGCCTTTGGGTTCTGCAGGTGTTTCTGGCTTTGCCAAAGCTGTGGGGAATCTGCAATGGTGAAAGTGTTCTTGGCAGTACAAGAGCACAGCAAATTTATAGAACCACAGATTTGTTCAGGTTGGAAAATAAGATTATAGAGTTCAGCAGTTACCTCAGCACTGCCATGTTCATCACTACACCACATCCCCAAGTGCCACATGCCCATGCCTTTTGAACACTTCCAGGGATGGTGACTCCACCACTGCCCTGGGCAGCCTGTTCCAATGCCTGATCACCCTTTCAGTCAAAAAATTTTTCCTTATATGCAATCTAATCCTTCCCTGTGCAACTTGAGTCCATTTCCTCTTGTCTTGTTGCTTGTTATGTGGGAGAAGAGACCAACCTCCACCTGATGCTCCTCTTCTATATTTGACTCCTTTTTGTCCCTGTCAGCTTGGCTTAGCTACTTAAATCTTCTAATTATAAATCTGTGAGATCACAGGCAACATTTAATGAATACAGAACACGTTGTTTGAGTCATTATGGTGTGTGTTTATCGCATTGTTATTTAGCTCAGCACCTGGTGCTGCTGGGGCTGGAAGACACAGAGCTGGCAATTAAGGTAACAGATTGCTGGCCAGCCTGCTTGGCAGGGCAGCTCACAAATCAGAGGTCCTGTGATTAACTTGCACTATTAAAGTAAGTGTGTCTACCTTTTCTTGTTAAAAGTGCTCTCTGCTGGAGGAACAGTGCATAGAAGCTACTGAACCACAACTAGCACGTAATGTTGTCATTCAGCTGCTGCTTCAGAGAATTGAAGATGGCATTTGAAATTCTCAGTCCCTGAAGGATCATATTTAACGTGTATTTCACATAAATTCAGAGTAGTGTCTAGAGAGGCTGTCTGTTTTTCATTTTCACTGACATTGCTAAATTCTCTTGAGCTTGGCCATCTCCTCTGCCAGTTACAAAGTTTTACCATGAATCAATAGTAACAAGAGGAGTTTCCCTGAAATTGCCCCACTGTGGAGGGGAATATTTCTCCATGTGGCAAACATTGACTAAGTTAATTTATCTAAAAATGTATAGACAATAGAGAAGCCATATTTAAATTCACAAGTTTCAGCCCTTTGCAGCAGCATACGGAAGATTCTATGCAAAAGCATAGAATCTGGTTCATTTAAACTACTCTGGTAGTTCTATTTATGGATATTAGGCACCAGAAGGAGGAAACTCTAGGTCTGGCAGTGCATTGTCTCTAGCAGAATCGATGACACATTTCCTTCTTAATTTGCCTTCAGGTTTGACCTTTTCTTATTTTTAAAATCAGAAGACCAACTATTTGTTATCACAGCTGAAAAGAATATAAAGGTTTCTGGTATAAAATTAAACACTGACTGTCCATTTTGGGGCTTTTCAGTTCACTGGTTACTCTCCTATTTATAGCAGAAGACAAGTGAAAAGGACCAGTGAAATACCACTGCAAGAGGGACACTTTATTACAGAACATCCTTGCCTAGAGGAAGCTCAGCTGTCCAAAAGGGGGGCCCCAGGAACTGTGAGTGCCACCTGTGCATGATGTGCTTGAGTGGAAGGGACAATCCATTGCACCTTCCACTCATGCAAACCAGAACACAGGTAGCTGAGAACTGGGAGGTGAAAAACAGTTTGGGATTAAAGGTTACATCTGGAAATACAGTGCTAAATTTCTGCATTAAAGATGACAATGTCAAAAGATTAAAGCTGCTCTCTCTTCCATTAACAGCATTTTGTGACAACCACAACACATATTCAATGTAGAAAATGCTGTTTAAAAAAAATCTTTATTAAAGAACTATTTTTCTAGCTGTCCAACAGAGACAATAATAAAAATTCCTCCTATTACATTTTTTCTAAGACACAAACATCTCAACTACCAAGTTTACAAATAATTAAATACTTTCCGAATGATTTGTTCATCATTATACACCACTAAAAAAATGTTTTTCCTTTCTGAGTATTTTAATGCACCATTTTTATAACCAAACATCTGAAAGTGTAATGTGTTTTCCTCTGGGGTTGATGGTTTGCTGTCAAACAGGGCAAAGGAGATGGGTCTGCAGAGAGATCAAACTGAGCTAAGGCATTTTCCTTCCTCTTTGAGAGCTGATCTCTGTACTTTTAGCTTAAAGAGCACTTTTAGCTTAAAGTCCATAACTTTGCAATTCTGTCCTGAACTCATGTTCTTGAGGCTTCCAGGCTTCCATGTGAGGAGCTGGGATACTTGGCAGAGCTGGACCTTACAGGAGCTCCCAGCTCTACAGTGGGCACGCCGACATCCTTGAGGCTCCCAGACCCTTGGCAGTCCCCTAGAAATGCTGTCCCTAACCTCAGAGACCTCAGGCTTTGACTATCTGACAACTTTCATTACAAAACCACGTTGTACCATTTCACAGCTTGCAGTTTCCTGGTTATTGCCTCAAGGACTCTGGTTATTTGTGGGCGAGACACCGTTGTGATGTGCTTGGGATGGCCAAGCTCAGCGGGGACACAGTCACAGCCACAACTTAACCCTGTCTGGCAGAAGAGCCCGTGCCACACCAGGCTGTATCAGTGGGACAGCCACGGTGTCCCTCTTACAGCTGGGCTTGGTGTTTTCCCTAATGGTGCCTTTTCTTATGAAACCGACAACCTGACAGGTACATTTATTGAAAAACATGTATCATCACCCAACTGCCTCCTTCTCCACAGCCTCCCCAAGTGCATCCTATGTTCCTAGAGCAAGATACAATCAGGAAGAAAAAAAAAGGAAAGAAATCACAATAAGTGATACTGTATTGTTAAGATACCAGAACTGTGAAGGAGAAAAGACTTATTGCTCCTTTCCAGGAAAAGACGGATCTTATCAGAAAACACTGACAACAACAACAGCTCTATTAATGAGCAAAAATCTGGTTTTGCTGGTGTTATTTATTTACACTGCAGTAACAGCAAGGTGCCAAACTCAGAGAAACGTACCAGATGCTGAACACATGAGTTAACAGTCCTAAGGGAATTCCGTGCTTAACCTCACATGACAGAAAACAGATAATACACAGTAAAAAATAAAAAAGGAGCAGCAAAAGAATCAAAAGTACCCAAGAAAGCAAAAGTCTGAACACCTACTTAGCAATATATAACCAGTGAGTTACCACTGGTATTCACACCTCTGACAGCCTGTTTTCTCTCTTTCCACTCTCTTCCCCAGGGTGTTGCTCAGTGTGTGGCTCTGTTGCCACACGAGGCATGAAGCCACTGAGGAAGCAGAGTTGATTTCACATTACTGAGACACTTGTAACAGTGTTAAAGTATTTGGTTCAAAAAAGAATTAAAATTTGAAATGAACTTTGTTCATACAAAGACAGCAATTACTGCTGCCTTCTCTCACTTGAGAATGGAACACTCCACGTACACATTTTTGTAGTACTTTGCAGCATTACTTTCCAAGTTCAGCCAGTAATGAGACTGTTTCATTTTCCCACTTTGTGTCTACTAGATTTACTGCACCCATTTTAAATTAAAACATGGGATTTCTAAGTTGGTTTGTTTAAGGTTGTCATCACCAAGGGAATTAACCTCTCATTTCAGCAGTTCTTGTGTACTTCGGAGTTGCTTCCCTTTGCAGTGGTTACATAAAGGGAGGCAATCAGCAGAGATACCTGTCTGTATTTAACATACCAAGGTGCTGTGCATACTGCAAATGACATAAAGGTGAGACTCCTATCCGACCTCTGTGGGTGTCCTATGGTTCTTAGAAGTAGTATGTACCATGCACTTTTCTCCATGAATTTGCCCTAAGTTTGAGATTCTGCCATTACACCCAATACCCCCCAGAATGACCATTACTGACTCTCCCACCTCAACTGCTACCAGCAATGGACACATCAATGTCACAGCAGGATAACAGAGATTTATGGGGTTTTGCAAACTGGGAGAAGGATAAAGGTTTAAAAGGCAAGTAAATAAAAAGTAAGCCTGATTTGAAGCAAGGAAAAAAATACCAAACTAGGGATAAATTATGTACTCTGGACAGCTAATGAAGCGGTGAGACTGCAAAGGCAAGTTGCAGCAAACTTTTCTACATTAAAGGTCTGGGATTTCAAGTAAGCAAACATAATAATGTGAAATGGTCTAAAATCCTCAATAGATCTATGGAGAATCTGGATGATGTAGATACTATGAGCACTCTGGAGAAGAGGGAGTCATCTACTAGTGTGTAGTGAGAGTATACAAAGACAATGACCAGTTTTAATTCTGAGTCAGCGTGGAGGTGAATTTGGCCTCTTCGCAGTATTAGTTTAGTGATGTAATAACCACACAAACATTAAGCAGATACACCATTGTATTTATAGCATTTCTACAGATAAAAAAAACGTTTAATGAGTAAAATGTTTTCAGTAATTGCCTAAAGCAACCTAATAGGGCTTTATGTTTAATATCTTCTATTCCCTACACATTAAAAAACTGCCATTCAGTATCACCTGCGTGGCAGAAATAACTATCCCAAGACAGCTATCACAGGTGGAAGCAACTGCCACAGTTTTAGTTCAAGGTCATCCAATATAGCTGGCTTCAAGCTTTGCTTTCCATCTGGAAAGCCAGCAGTATCAGGCACTGGCAGATCTCCCGCAGACTGTGTTTCATGATGACAGGGGATGCTGTTTTGTAAGAATTCCATGCCTTTGCACAGGCATAGGCAGTAACTGTGGGTGAGAAGATCTCACCTTTACTAACAATATTTACTGGCTCCCAACATGCTAATGCATTTTAAAATGCACGACTTTTGCACTACAAATGATTTTGAAGTTCAGTTTTGATCTGCTCTGTATCACATAGAGGTCTGAGGGTTTGCTGCCTCTCTCTGTCAGCTAAACTGAGCTAACACATGCATCATCCATTTTTACAGTCATGTCTTTCAGCACAGTAGATTTCCATGCCCCCAGCGATCCTAAACTGCCTCTGAAGCCAAACACATCCACAGCAGCAACACATTAAATGTGTGACAAATGTGAAAAAGAGGATGCTGCCTGAGCAGCTCCCTCAGCTTTTGGGTCTGTAATCTCACCAGGAAAGAAAAAAAAAGGAAGTGGGACAGGAGAATTAGAAAGGAAGAGAGAGCGTGCATGTTCTGAAGTGATGTGTTTGCTTTCCTTAACAGCACAGACAGATTGAACATTTACAGTTTGACCCAAAACTCTTTTTATAGAGAACATTTTAAGAAAGGAGCTGAGAGAAGCCTGAGAAGCAAAGGAGGGGGAATGCTGGCAGGCTATAAACTGATGCTCTTCTGTACATATTGTCTCCTTCATATCAATATATGCTGAGTTCTCAGCTATTCTAAAAACAAACTGAGAAGAGCTGGAGATAGCATATGATGGCTTCAAGCTATATTTTCATTTCCTGGGCTGGCTGGAGATGGTCACAGCAGCTCCTGGCATAATTTTATGAAATTTCATAGTATCAGTAGCACTGAAGGAGAGATGCTGCAAACAGCCACAATTTCTACATAACCCGGGCGTATCCTGAGGAGGTCCATCCTGGGCACTGAGCAAGACAGGGTCTTGAGACAAAAATAGGATTTGATAATGTAATTACAGAGCAAATCACAGTGCATCTGCTCTGCTGTGACTGAGGTTGCCTGAGCTAAAATATGATTGTGCAACATAAATTGGCATTACCTAATTGAGGAAGGCTTGATTTTATAATCTGAAAATTGTCTCCTTATGAACTTTAGGTAATTCTTCATAGCAAGCAGGTATTCAGCTAGAAGTAGTGTGGATTTCCTGGATATGAAAGGTACAGCTGCTTGCAGCTGCCCTGCTTTTTTTTTTAAAGGAGGAAACAAAAACAAGGAGCAAAGCAAAGGACACATTTACAAAGGTTAATATCTGACTTGCAATTTTCACAATGGTTTGGGAAATATCATGACCTGTTAGTCCGTTGCTTCAGCTCATTTTTCTTTCTTTGTTTCTTTGTATTGATAAAAAGAAAAACAAGAATTATCAGAAAACTGGCCTCTTATAAAGTATGCAATACAGGATGAACAACTTCACTGTGGTATAGAGCAAATAGTCTGTTAAATAGATAAAAGAGTTCAGCTGCTTTCCTTGCTTCTCAAATCAAAAAATTTCAGGAGACAGGCTAAGAATAAGCTGTCACACATCTAATTTTCACACAGCGGAATTAAAAAGCTGTGTTTTACAATAAAAATTATTACAAATTTGAAAATCAGATGATGTCAGTTGGAGTTTCTGTATGTTTTTGCTTCACTTCAGAGTTCCAGAAAGTCACACTGTTTAAATGTATCTTTGTGTGACTACACTTCATCTGTAAGTGCTTTCGTTTTTAATTACTGAAATGAGGTCTTATATTATGTTTAGTGCACCAGTAAGGAATTTCCACTTCTCTCTGCAAGGCAGAGGAAAAAAAGTGTACAAAGGACTGCAAAGCAATACAAGAGTGAAAAATCACATGGAATGAAACTGTACAGATATTTCTAGTCTCCACTTCAAAATTTTTGCTGTTTCATTTTTAAACAGGGTAAAACCTGTTTCCACTGTTCTCACAGATGTTTTTTCCTGTATTTTGGGGAAGGTTTTTTTTTAACACAGTGATGGGCAGACTACAGAAATATCTATGCTTGTCTGAGAGTTAATCCTTGGTCTGTCACTAAAAACCAGTATGTGCTGCTCTGTGGGACTGGGGACAGCACATCATTTGTGGGCCTGGTATAGAGAGGTGGTGAAAGTGCAACAGCTTCTTAAAGAGATCTTCTGAATTTTAAAATAATTTTGATGGGTATTAGTACATGTCCACCAGTCAGCGGGTCCTTTCCAACTCAAACTGTTCTGTGATTCTATGTTTTGCCTAGGAATCCCTCATGCAGAGTTTGTATTGTTTGAGGAGAGACATGTGCTATACAAACCACAGCTGAGGAGCTGCCAGAAAGAACATTACGTTACTGATGATCGCACACATCAACAGGAACAGTTTTCCCTTGTTCACACACTGAAGTGTGAAAAATGCAAACCAACTCCAGGTCCATTGAACATCTAGAGCTTGCTAGGGTTTTTTTTTAGTTGGGTTTGTTGGGGGCTTTTTACTGGCTGATATACTAATCTGGAGCAGTTCTCTGCCAAATGTCCTTATTTTATGGCTACCACATTTGCATCTTCTTCAGGAAAAATAGTAAATTCAATTAGCAGCCTTAGAGCATGTTCCTTTCATGGATTAAACCTGAAAGAAGAAGAGCTTGCTGTGGTTTCCATCAGCAGCAGCTCTAGCTTGCAGTGTTTTGTTTTCTTACTCTTGAGCCTGGGTGTTTTCAAACGCAGCGAAGAGCAGTGGCAGCTGCTGGGGTGTGCAAGCAGAGCTGCCAGGCCGTGTGTGCCTGCGCCAGGAGGGAGCCGTGGGCACCCTGAGGGCTGCGGACACGCTCTGAGCACAGCTACAGGGCACTGCTTTCTTTAAGCACAGCTACAATGTACTTTGTCCTGCTTTAGCATCTGGCTACATGTGACTGAAAAGATCAGTCAGACAGACAGACAGTGAGAAGAATGAACCCTTACTTTAAAAAACGTAGCTGGAAGTGTAAGCTGCGGCTGGATGTGCAAGTGATAGAGAATTGTTTCATCACGTTCATGCTTTCATAAGAACTATAAAAACACTATAAAATAGAGAATTTCTATTCTGTTGCTAACAGCATGAAGGGCAAAAAAGAGAATACAAACATACCACAGTTTCTCTGATACTATGTGCGTGTTTTATCCTTTTGCTGTAATTAAAGGAAAAGCTAAAGCAGATGCAAGAACGAGAGAGATGTGGTTCTCATTAAAGCTGGGCTGGCACTCTGTGGTCTGAGCGTAGGTGTAGAGCTGCTTGTTAGCAGTGTTCAAAGCTGAGTCTGCCTTAAACCTGTCTGAGGAGGCTCAGCTTCATGTGGTTGGTTGTATAGGTCATTCCCAGGGGAATCTAGTCCTGTCAGAAGAAATCAGTTACTAAAATTCATGACCTACATACAGACTTCTGGTCTTGGGACATTGGCAATTCATTACTTCAGAAATCAAATGAAAAAAAAAAAAAAAAAGGCTACATATAAAGTCTTCCACAATCTGTCTGTGAATTAGAGTTTATGTAATCTGCTTAGTTAAACAAATACAAAACTTGGACCACTGAGGTAACCATGACTTGTGCTGTTAATCTCAGCAATAGGTCATCAAAATACATTTGTCATTAAAAGATGTTTGTCATTGAAGACAAATGCAGCCAAGCCCTTCCGTCAGTGTAAACTACCCAGCATGAAAGCAGTAAAGAACAGGTTCTGCTGTATTACTTGGGTATCACTAGCAACATGCTTCTCTCTTGTCAGGGGTAAACTGTAAAAACATTTTTAAAAATTAGTAAAGCCAAATAGACAAGTTTTTTTGGCCATTTCATTCAGTGGTGCTAACAAAGTGAATTTAACTGCCTCAAGGATTAATGAGCAGCCAGAATATTCTGCCACACAGCAGGGAGCAGCTGGGCTAGAAAGCCGTGGGAATATCCCCGGAAAAGTGGTCATCTTGGTCTGCTCCAGCTGAAAGAATGAGAGGGTCTGTGACTGTGACTCTCCATGACTTAGAAAGGACAGAAACTGGGGCCCCCTCCGGCAGTCGCTGCCTCTGTCACCTGCCTGCTTTGCCAGTACCTTGGGCCAAGCCTCCAGGAGACTCTGCTTTCCTGCCTGTGCCAGGGAGAGGCTGGGAGCGCTGCTGGGCAGCTCTAGGCTGTGTGTGAGATGAGATCTAACGCAGGAGGAGAAGAGGGCACAGTGTGAACATCAGTTCTATTCCCTTTTCAATAAGCAAGCTCTCCTGTGTTAAATCCCTTACTCAAACACCTGCCAGGCAATACAGACTAAAGAGTGTGAGCGTGGGGGAAATGAAAAGAACAGACTGGATACCAGAACAAACAGAACAATTGCTCTCATTCACTGGGGCAGTTTATTTCAGTGCTTTGTTTGATATAGAAAATGTCAAGAGAAGTGCAGGGTTCAATGATGAGACTTCTTCCCGATTAAATTTATGTACAAACCAATAACCAAGTAGTTATTTCACTACCATGAGCAGGAGTGACAAAACCTTTCTTGTTCACTTTATTTGTACCACTGTGGCATTATTAAAGGTCAGTGCCACTATCACCAGTCCTTATTTCCAAAGGTGTCTAAGCAGTGATTCTGGGCAGAAGTCTTCTGGGATAATACTGAAAGACAAATGTCTGTGCTGTTTGCAGAGGGGTGATGCTGTCAGCTTCTGGCAATGCAAGTCAGGGCACTAAAATTAACCTCCAGTGTAAGGGTCAAAGTACCAGTCCCCTGTACTTTAATGTGAGAAGAAAGCCAGTGAGGTTTTTTCAGGCCACTGAAGCTTCATTAATGCCAAGGGTCTGAGTTCAGCAGGTTTTAGAGCTACTGAAGTTCTTGGCCTGTTGGCAGTTTGTTTCTGTATCTGACCTCAGATACTCACAGACAGAAGACACTTCAAAATAATACATTTCTTATTAATAAGCTCTGATCTTCTAAATCCGATGATTTAGGAATATTAACCCTATTGACTTCATCATCAGGATTGGATTAATATTCATGAACCTTCAGTGAGGCTCCTATGCCTGACCTTTTTGGCAATTTTGAAAACACCTCTTGGAGTATTGCTATTTAATTTGATATATCAAAAAGTGTTTTCTGTTCATAACTTAATGGCTTCCATTTAACAAATGTCAAATCTTGGCTGCTATAAGTGCAGAACACAGTGTGCTCTCTCATGACATGAACTGTCTAAGACTGTTATTGAAGTAGGAATAAAGCCTGAATTAGGTTAGACTGTGGAAGCTTCAAATCCCCTACCTGTTGATATTTTGTTCAGACAAATATCCTTCCCACAAAGGACTGAAATCAGGTAGGAAAATATGCTCCATAGACATATACTTTCCTAAAGTTTCCTTTTATAAGTAAGAGATCCATTTTAGGTATTCTGCAAATTGTGCTGAATCAAAAAACAGGTGCTGAATTAAAAAAAGGTAATTTCCTTTGCAACTACAAAAATCATTTCCCAACGGCATTTTGTAAGTGCTCACCTAACTGGGATGTTCTTTATCTTTCTCCCTTTTAAAATGTCAAGCAGATAAAAGTCTTCTAAGTACCATTCTTTCCTATTTTGATTAATTTTGCATAGTGTTTTCCCAGAAGGATTGATACTTACATAAACCTGAGTTCTGATTCTCTTCTGACTAAGACTTCCCGAAGTCTCTGGATCTTTGCCATCTCAAGCTCAATTTCCTCAGGCATCATTGTTGTTTCAGCCATTGAAATGATGTCAAGTTGATCTGTGTGTGGAAGCAGAGAAAATGAATTAAGCCAGCCAGACTGTCTTAATGGTGTTTTTCAGGAATGTAAATTAAATCACAGCACTACCTAACTACGGAGTAATTAATGCAAGTAGTAAAAAATATTCTGAATGCTGTGTTGACTGGTTTCTCTATTGTTTTGGTTATTACTTTCAATGTAACTGTTTAGAGGTGAAAGACTCCGTAAACCAAAGCGACAATCATTTTGTTAGTGAGACTCGATCATTCCTCTAAGGAATCCCAAGCCCGTACACAGCTACAGCCACCATTCCTTAACTAACATCACCACAAACTGACTGCTACAAAACTCTCTAAGAGCAATTACTTGCAGCCCTGAAGAGTCCTGTCTTGGTGCAGGCAACGTAAACCTGTGAATGTTTCCCATCTTTAACCTTTCTAACCCTCCATGCCACTCCACTCTCTTAGCTTGACTCGGAGCTAAAGCCCAGCCCCACCAAGAGGAGCCAAGGATGTGATCAGAAGTTATGTAGGGCCTCATCCTGCAAGGGGCTGAGTGTCTTTCACAAGGGCATCAGAACTGGTTGAGGAGACAAAAAGTAATAACCTGGCAACTGGTAAGGCCAGGGTGCTTCTATGATTATTTCTCCATAACTGATGTATTAGCTCTGTAACCCAGAGAGAAACAGGGCTATGAACTGTGTTTCCTGAAGGTAATTTATATAAGATGGGTTTGGAAAAAAGCTGCTTGGCCTCTAGAAAACCCCATTCCAAAGGTTCATCATACTTGGCCTTTATGTTAGACAAGAATCTAGAGACTGAAAAATAGGCTGCATATTTTGGTACCCAAATGGAGGTAGATTCCTGAAAGAAGGCCTGTTTCAGCTGTATTGATTTAAAAAAGGGAAAACAGAGAGGTTTTTTTCACATGCTCCATGTCTCAGAGTAAACCTCTGGGCTGGCTGAACCCCCTTACAGCTTGGCTTTGCAATAGGCAGCTGTGAAATCTGGCAACTCTAGGGTTCCTCTTTGGCAGGAAGGATCCAGAGATGCCTACTGAATGCTGATTAAACACCAGGATCTCTGGGAGTGTCATGGTCATCAAATATCCCTGCTTCTCCACTGTCATTTGGAGAAGGAGGAGAAGAAGTGGGGGATTTTTCTGATTTATGGGGAATTGTGGTGCATCTTTGCTTCCAGCAAATCTGAAGCAGAAAGCACTGGTGACCTCGGCTCTGTGCTGTGCTGTGTAAAGATCACTTATGTTCTGGGATAAACTGCTGGACTTGAGCAGTCCGTTGCATCTGGTTCATTCTGCAGCTCCTCAGGCAAGAGATCAGAATTTCGTGTCTGTAGAGAGACATATATGATTAATTTTTTTCTCTATTCATCCACCTCTTCTCATTCAAAAACTACCACAGATCATTCTGTTTGCCATATCATTTCCTCCCAAGGACTATTAAATCATCTGCTGTGACTGGTGATGGCTCTGTCCATCAGTCAGCTGTGGTCTGGATGTAATAACACAATTATAATATTGGGATTTATTTTGTCCAGGTCATGAATACTTTTTTTTTTTTAAATTATCACAGATTTACAGCCTAGACATCTTCAAACATAAGTTTCTACTTCAAAAGTATCTCACTGACACTCTACCATATGACCCCATTTTAAAATTAGGTGAGCAGAGAATATAAAAAGCACAGTGTGCAATTGCCCACTGCACTTCCAGAATCACTGCCCTGTCTGTTCCATATCTAAGAGCTCTGGTTATAAAAAGATTCTTTTAGTTGCTTATCCTGTATGTTTTTGTTCTTATCTCCAAGCTTTGACCTTTTATTTTTTATTATTTACCTTTGCAAGAAAGCCTGTTGGCAGCAGTCTATTCTTTCCCATTTCAGGCTTTTGTATACTTGGTCTCACTGAGATTTCTCTTGAACTACAAATGCCAGATTCACGGTGTTGAATAACTCCTTCCTCTAACTCTGAAAGTCCTTTCGGTTCCTGTGGTATTGCACTCCAAGTACTGCACACAATGACTCCTGTCACATCTGATGGAAGTGCCTGCAGTTGCCCACTGCCCAAATAAGATTCTCAGTTGCTTTCCATCTGTACTTCTGTAGAACAAGTTGCATTGAACTGAATAAAGCTGGTTTAAAAACTGAACCTGAAAGAGATCCTGCTTTGAGTTTTCTCACTGAACAACATATCCCCAAGCAGAAATAGCCAGTGGTAAAAGTGATTGCTAACTAAGGACGGTCTTCAGTACTTTGCTGACAACAAGTTTTATAGCTAAATGATGGTTCCAACTTTTTAATTTAGAGACTATTTTATGCCCTTTCTCCCTATTTATATATATATATCAGCACAAATCCATAGTGATAAGAGCTATAAAGATCTTGCCTCCTAAAAAAAAAAAGCATCAATTTATTCTTGGTTTTTATCCTGTAAAATTTATAAACAGTAATTATTCTTGGCTTTGTTTTTTGTCAGTTTATGGCAATTCCAGTTTCCTAAGAGGGTAATTATGCAACCCTTTAATCTTACACTTCCCCCAGGAAAAAGATGTCTCTAGTCTTAAGAAACTGCTCTGTGCACAGAAAGATTCATCTTGGTTGCAATGATATCCTGAAAAAAACCACCTATTCTGGC
This sequence comes from Gymnorhina tibicen, assembly GCA_013399875.1. Classification (NCBI taxonomy): domain Eukaryota; kingdom Metazoa; phylum Chordata; class Aves; order Passeriformes; family Artamidae; genus Gymnorhina; species Gymnorhina tibicen. Next base: position 1,275,255 of record VXAZ01010260.1, read on the forward strand.
AATAGTTGTTCATCTTTCCCTGACAATAAGGATCCTGTGAATCAGCACCAGGCTGGAGTTCTTGTAAAAATTTAATATCATGCATAGGTCTTAATGTGATATTCAGACTTAGTGTACCTCAAAATCTATACTATGCTATCCTATATTTGGATTATAAATTCCATTTGTTCTACCTTGCACTTAAGCTTTCAGATTTCAGCATTCTCCTGCCTTCTGATGCTGTCAGCCTTGTGGTGCTCATCTCCTTGTGGTGAGGGAGACAGGTCCTGTGAACAGCTCAGGTACCGTGTATTGCAGGCACAGTAGGGCGGACTCAGAAGAGAACATTAATTTGACCATTATCTGGGGCTTTACTCCTTAAGGTGGGATTTAGCTGTTTGAGGTCCAGTGTCCTCTGCAGTCAGACACTGCCCCTACAAAGACTGCAGACTTTCTCCATGCAGGAGGTCATGAGGATCCATCCTGTCAAATTAAACTATCCCTTCAATAGAGTGCTCCATCTCTGCTTTTATGTTCCTCCCTCTGGATCCAAGGGTGCTTGTGTGTGCAAGGAACTGACTCAGTACAGTGGGACAATTTGCTACCTAATTATCTCTAACTAGAATCAGTTCTGTAAATCTGTGCTTGATTTGGTGCTGGTTTGTAGCAATATCAGTATGATTTTCATGGAGGTGTTTTCTGTTACTGAGAGTTCTCCTGGCTTTCTCTATCTTTATGTCTTTGATTTGTGACTCACAATACTCTGGATAGTCCCCTAAACAGTCAATTTTAGGGGGAGAGGGAGGACTTTTCCTCAGTAGCACCCTCTCTTGCAGTAGTTTAAGAGCTAATACAAAACCATATTTACAGATCAGGAAACAGGATTTCAGCACTCACAGCAATAAATGACCAAGAAGTCAGAACTTAATATTGAACTAAAGTTCCTTTGAAAAGATAAGATAAGATAAAAGCAGCTTCCTATTAAAATCTTTGCATAAACAATGAATAAAAGCCCCAGGCCTGATTTGATTATGCCATAATATTGTCAAAAATACAGATTTTTATTAGTGTGATAGAAATTTGCAGGAAGTGCTCCTGATGTAAATAAATTCAGGATATGCAGAAGTATGTCCACTAAGATAAATTACCCTAATGACACTTACAGGTTGGATCTTGAAAACCCTTAGGGGCTTTGACACTCCAGTTACAGGGCTCAACCTTGCTACTTTGAAGTCGATTCCAAGACTCTGTCTGGGCAATTTGCATGCCCCAGCCAATTTCAATTCAGTCAGTGATAACAAGGTTGCACACATCTCTTCAGCTGGTTAGAGGGCAAATGCATAAAAATGAGGAAAACAGAACCATGAAAACAGCAAAGGGAGTTGGAATTAATATCTCTTTATAAAAACCTTTTTAAACTCAAGTCCTACTGAATTAAAAAACTCCAGACACATTATTCATGTATTCACATGCAATTCTCCACTCAGCTGAAACCAAATCCTCTGTTTTAATATCAGCTGCATCTCTGAATTGAGACAGTTTTCAAATATCCAGATTCTAAATTTGGCAGATTTAACTTTTTTTTTCCTTATGGTGGTTGAGATAAGGTCACAACAGCTCACGCCTTCAGATGCAAGCTGGCCTGCAAGTGACTGCTCAGTAGCCAGCTCAGGATCGTCTCAGTGCAGTTCCTATCACACATTAGACATAAATGTCGAGCAACACAGTGGGTCTTTAGCGGTGCCTCAGAAATCCTGACGGAGTGTAAAAAGGATTTGCTCACATACAGAAACTTTTCAGAGCAATTCCAGCACACTGGAAGGGCATCGTCACGATTGGTGCCACCATTTCAGAGCCCAGTTTTCAGCATCCCCAGTGGCTGAACTGAGCCACAAACTCTCTTCAAGACAACTACAGTCCATTTGCAAAATAGCCCGTGGTATCTCATCCAACCATTTCTGTTGTGCATAAAGAAGGATTAAGTGGATTTGAGTGGGATTTAAAGAAAAGCTGTCCACATAATTAGGTCTTCAGAGAATTATGACAGTACTTCACAAAGTACTATAATTGAATTGTGCAAGAACATTTTCCAGACTTCCTACTGTTATTTCCAATTTTAAATAAACTCTAGTTTGGGTACCAGTACCACATTCCTTGTTGCCAGATGCTCTGACAACAGGATTTTTCACACATTTGGCTGGTGACTTTAGGTGAAGCATGAAAGCAATTTCCCCCAGACCACATTACATGTCAGTCCGGAACTAAGCAACATAATTTTTCTTGCTGTAGCTGAAATAAGTGGCGTTTTTCCACCTCTTTCTAGGAGATGTACCACTGTGTATTTCATCAGGAATTCTCCTACTGACCTAACGGAAGGGTGCCCCCCTTATCCCAGCAAGTCTAAAACCAGAAGCTTCTCCTAATGTTCTGTTCTTCTGGTTTCTCACTCTTCTCTCTGCCCCTACACACAGATAAACAAATAAATAAATCTCTGCATGTGAGACAAATCAGCTGATTTCTCATGATACTGTTGCATATACCACATATCACAGACTTAGAGAAGATTTTCTTATTTACATACCCAGTCTGGAATGTGTCCCATTTAAAATGCTGCCCAGAGAAATTCTCAGTACCAAGGTAATATGTGACCTCATATCTCATACATGAAATCTCCCTGTTTTGCAAAAATCAATACACGTGACACAAATACTTAGTGTAATGATGGAGGTCTCCTATATGAGAAGACACCTTTCTTATTCATCTGAGCCAAGAATTTCATCTCAGTGCATCTCCACGTCACAAAGCGTGAGATCAAGATTTTTGACATATGCTGAACATACACTTCACCAAGAATTAGCCACCACAAATCCAACAGATCTGAATCCTGTGTTTCTGAAGTTGAAATTCCCTATTTATGTATTAAATATAAGACTAAAAAGAGCTAGAAACAGATTTATCACTCAGTGAAATATTGGGACGCCACCAGCATGAAATCTGTTGGTTTTTTAAAATGAATTAAGCCAAATTGCTTCCTTTTTCCCTCCTCTTTCCCCCTCTGGTAATCTTTCCTATTTGATTCTCTGGCTTTACAATGAGATTTTCCTATTTCATTAGGTGTTTATCTCCCCTGTTGCTATATGAAAACGTGCAAACAGCAAAGAAAATAATATTGACTCTATTCAGGAAGTGTTATCAGATAGACTGAATAGACAAAACACACTCACTATAACCTGTCTCAGACCACTGTTTGTACAGTAAATTCTACAGGATTAAACAATGAATTTAGCTTCTGTTTGCAGTTTTAAGCTCTGTGTACAAATTCTTACGTTTAATGGGAATTTATTTGTAAAACGTAAATATAAGCTCCATTTAATCATTTCCTCAGAACTCGTTATGCAAAGTTAATGACCTCCTGGATTAAGTAAGCCTTTAGTAATGAATCTCATTTTTACAGACCTTTATCTGAATTGATTATCTTTGACCTAATTTGTGTTGGTGCAGACTGGGGTATAAAACAATGCTCAAGTACTGCTATGAACAGTTCATGCTCTTTTATTTGCATCTGTTTGCACGTTTTCCAGCTCGTTTGCAATATTGATTCATTTAGAAAGATACACATCTCAAAACAACCATCTCCCATGCTGCCTGTTTCTTTATTTGACTCACCAGCAAACACCCATTTATCTTAGCTAGCATCTGATAATGCCCTGGGTTAGCCCACAAAAATGTCATTGCTATCCAGTCTTCTTGCACAGCACACAAAAAACTCCCAACTGTTGTTAGGGGAGGACATTCCACAGGACCTAGAAACTGGTGAGAATCTTGATCCTTTGTTTTAGTGGATAGAGAATGGTTTCTAGCTTGGATATTTTGTCTTTCTACCACTCCAGAATAAGGAAACCTGGGAAAATTATCAAAAGGATATCCCATGAAATGGGATCCTGTTTCCTGCTCCTTGTGTATTTCACGCCTGCAAAGCACAGTGGATGACCTCCTTATAAACACACGGGTTATTGACTTCTGAGAAATGTCTCTTCTCCCTCGTGCAGAGTGAAGGCAAACATGCTACAAGGACAATATTTTCTTTGCTGTAAATACCTATATATGTGGAGGACTCACAGGAGACAGCTTTTTCTTGCTTGCAACACAGTTGTGTAACACCTTCCCAGTATGAAAATAGTTACATCAGGTTGTAACTGTTAGCCACTGTTGTGGCTAACCACATAATTTTAAAACAATAAAATTAAGTGCTATGATTTTCTCTACTACAAGAATATTTTTACAAAGACATTTTATATCCAGACTATTCCACATAAAAGGTGAACTCAATAAATTATTTCTCCACAACTACTGAGGAAAAAACTCTCATCAGCTACAATGAAATGACTGCAACAAAATAAAACTAGGAAGATGCTTGAAAAAATGCTTTGCCTGGCTAAGATTGATGTTGGAAGAGCTCTTTGTTTCTGATAGGGAATTATCCTGAAATTTCAGCTCCCTTGCAGGATATCTCTGCTGAACAGACACGACTTGAACCACACAAGCTGAGAGTGCTTTTTATGCATTAGGTGTAGTCTGTCCAGCCCTTGGATCCCTGCAGTTTTGCATGCACAAACCTGGGAGCAGGAGAGCTATGGTTTGAGTCATAGCTGTATTTTTTTTCTTTGAATGAACATAGGAGATGAGGCAGAAAGCTGCAGTTAAGACAGGAGGAATCAAGGGGAGGGATGAATTAAGCTCAGTCATTCATTCTAGCACACCGTGCCTGTATATCAAAGACAAGATTGAATGTAGTGGAAAATGTTGCTGGAGCCAGTACAAGAGCTGGTACCCATCCTGATCAGGGAGTATATGGAAATAGTTTCATAACACGTAAACCTTGAAATAGGCCTTAATATTCCCCTCCTCCCTAAATTATTGTCCTAGCACCACTGTTACATCCCTCTTGAATACTTTTTTCAACTTTATCAACAAAGAAATAAAAAAGAACACACTGGTCACTGGCTGCCTCCAGGTACCTCAGTGCTTCTCACACCACAAGCACCAGTCATTTGTCCTCGCTCCAGTGACCCCCAGTGCCTCAGAGGCAGAGAAAATAACATCCAGGAATCAAACTGCATTAGTTACCTCTTTCTAGAGGTCTGATTTGTGAGAACAGGCACTAGCTTTCCTAGTAGCTCTCTGATTATTTAAAGAGAATGCAAAGGAGTCAGGAGTTGAAAGTCCTAAAGTACCCAGCTCTTGGTATCTGCTCAGGTGTGCAGGACAGAGGAACAGACCAAGTGCTCAAAATAATATTTTATTTTTCCAAATAAACCTATGTGAGATGAAACCTTGCTTGACATTTAAATAAACCATGATGCTGACAATGCAATTGCTGTTGGATTTCCACAGTCCTTTCACCTTTTCCCATGATGTTATGAATTGAAAATACAACCTTATGCACTTTAAACAGCAGTTTGTCCTTCAGAGAACGAGGAGAACATATTAGCTGTGTGCAGCCCGGTGGGGAAGTTTGCACAGTGGATGTGATCTGACAGTTGTTTCTATGAAAAAATGGATCCAAAGCAGGACACAAAAAATGAGGGAAAATTGCCTTTGAAGGTCAACCCAGAAGCCCTCAATGTCAGTTTTATTCAGTGGCACTGGGTTAGACCTTTATGTGTAAGGAGCTATTTTAGTCTGGCTCAGGAAAACTGCCAGGAGTCAGGAAGACTCTGGAAGGGGTTTCTGTGCCCAGCCCTGCCACAGCCCTGCATGAGGCTGAGTGCTACCAGGAGGCTGTAAATAGAAACTGGAACAGTTCCTTGCTGTGGTAGGTACCTTCCCTAGCGTGGAGCTTCCACTGAAATCATTGCACATTCCCATCTGCAGCAAGACTGAGTTCAAGCCACACTCCAAGGAAAGCAATTTATGCTACATCACTTCATTTTATGTCATGGAGGTTTAAAAAGCAGTATTAAGAAACACACATGATTTGTTCATTTACTTCTGTCATTTTGCTCAGTGGTCAAAGGAAACAGCCTGTGGATTTCCATTTTATTCCTCACCAGAGTCAGATTCTGATCCTGTAATACTAACAAAAAGCTTCAGCATTTATGTTTCAAATGCTGTAACAGCACCAGCTACAGCTAATGTTTAGGGGTTTCAAACTTACTCAGTTTGGTAATTTTTAAAGATTTTTTTAATCTTCATTTTTTTTTTTTAAATTCCAAAACACAAAGTCAAAAAAATGTTCACTCTCAAAGAGTCTTGCAAAACCACTTTAGGAATGAATATATGAGCATCAGTTGATAAAGAGCAGCATCTGTGCAAGTAAAATAATAGTAAAATGGCCACTGACATTCCAAGATTTCACATCTTCAGGACATTCTCCTATGAAATTATCCGACTGCATGCCAGAAAGCTTGTTTCTCTGTCTCTCCCCGCTCTGTGATACGATACTCTAATAACATAGTTTTCTAACAGTGATCTAAACATCTTGCCAGCAGCTGGTATGTAATTTTAGGTAACCTTAAAACCACTGGGTAATTATTATAGACATATGAGTCCAATCCAGTAAAGACCAAAACTGATACTGGTATAGAGAACTGCTTCAGACAGTAAAGAAATTGGTTCACATAACAGATTCCCACCCCAGCAAGTAAATAAATATTGAGAAAATGCTCCCCAGCAGCCAAGAAAAAAAGGTGTTTCTCATTTCACAGGACAAGTAATTTCCCAGGGGGATGAATGTTGCTATTCTTAAGGCCATGGGCATACAGTGTGTACAGTCTGACAGCAGAATGGGAGGTCAGGCAGCAGAGAATCATACTGGGACCTTGTTCTTTGGTGTATGAGGCACACAGTATCTGCAGGGAGCCACAGGCAAAAGCTGTGTCCTTTCTTAAAGATCAAATAGCCAGAGCCAGAAGAGCCAAAACCAGCCAGTTCTTTCTCAGTGAATTCTGAGGTGAAACAGCACAGGGCTCCTGCTCTTCAACTCACACAAATGATGACAGCTGGTAAAAAAATGTGGTTTGTACTTGCCTTTCATCTGTGGATGTGGAGTCATTCTCTAGCAAGCTCTGTTTTTACCAAGTAAATTGCTTTTGCATGCTGACTTTTGATTCACTTTTCTTTAAATACACTAATATTTTCTTCCTCACAACTGGCATTGGGCAGCTGTGAGTTTGAGCTGATGAGGTCTCAGAGGTGAAAAAATGGAGGCAATTCAAGCAGAGTCTTATCTATATCTGAAACAAATCGATAGCTGGCTGTCACCTTCTCTTTGCATATGAGAAAGAAAGAAATTTTGTAATCGCAGGATGTTTCGTCCCTTGCCAAGGCAGAGACAAATGGATCTTGATTTTACTGGCTTTCAAAACACCACGGCTTGCCCTTCGCTATCACATCCCACACACTGTCTATGCCACAGACAACTATCAGCCTGAAGGAAAATGTGTGCCTCAGAATCTGCCAAACTGCAGTAACTTCAATCCCCTCCCAGGCACGGTGCCCAGAGGAAGCTGCATGGGAATCCATGGTAGAGGATGAAAGGAGAGAAGCTACAGATTGGATAAGGAAGATGGGGGCACAAAAGCATAACTGAATTTCTGTGACTTTCTCTTGTGTGAAGCAGGATAATTTGAGGAGCAGCCGCTCACTGCAGGGGCTGCAGTGTATTACCTGATGATTTACTGCTCAGGGACAGGGAGACCGAAGTGCCGCTACCCTGCCAGTGCAAATGGCTCTCCAGGGAGCAAATGCCCATCCCTGCTTGCCACAGGACAGGCCCAGCGACAAGTGAGGGCAGACAGACCAAACCCATGGGGAAGCCTGACACAGATTCCCAGGGGAGTCCTCATAGAAGTGGCACAGCCCCCAGATTCCCTCCCCTGTTTTCTAAGGAGAAACAAGGTGAACAGGGCTCCAGGAGATGAAGGCACAGGGTCTGGTCCAGTTTTGCTTTTACTGAAATCAGTGAGGAAATTTCCACTGATGTCAATGAAGTCAGGACTGGGCTTTGTATTTGCAACCAAGAAAGTGTCAATCAGGCTTCTCCATCCTTTCCCAGGGAGGTCAGGTCACTCACTCTTTTGGCTCCAACACCATTATTCTAAAACTTACTTTGGCCTCCTGGACTGAAAGGACATAAGTGGTAGAATTGACTGTTGATTCCTTTCCTGGTTTGAGTTGTTTTCTACAAAAGATGAACAAAACCATTAAATCACTTTATAGTGAGATCTTTTGTTCTTATTTTACCAGTATATGAAAAAACCCAAATGTGTGTGTAAAAAAAACTACTAAAAACCCTAATCAATGAAGGTTTGGGTGGTGGAAGGATTCAGGGCAATAAAAAGATCCTTAAACACTGCTGATATTCTTACAATAAGAAATTACCTCTTGCATTTTGGTAGTGTTTGCAATCATTAGGCTTTTGCAATGAGCAGCTTGTGTCACTGGAAATCATTCATCCTCATTCAGTGACAAACTCTCTTAAAATTATTTTCTCACGTATTTTGCCCTTTATGAGCTAACAAAATGTTGATAATTCATGTTTCATTGCTGATCCTGAAGGGCAACTAACATAATTTATCCAAGGGTGCTCCTGCTGATTTCTCATAGTTTGGCCTCCAAGCATACATTTTTCATCTCTGAGTTTTGAATCCATTTATACTGTGCCTTTTAAGTAGGCAGACAGCAGAACATGTTTCATGGAAATAAATTAGCATTATTTATTGTCTCTGGGTCTATTTTACTAAGCAAGATTTTTATGAAAATGGAACATATTTGGCTACAGAAAGAGAGCCCTCTGGGAATAAGGATTAAAGAGTGCTGAGTTCCAATCTTTCTTGTGCTCAGTAACTATAAGAAAACTCTAGAAACTTCACACATGATACACAGTACTTTGCAGTGCATGCCCAATCCTAAATGTAAGGTTTTGTTCCTGTTTTATAACGCACCCTTGAGGGAGACATACACACATTCTCACAAGTGGTTTCTCTGATGAAAACATGCCATGCAACTAAGATATCAGTTATCAAACATAGTAAAAAAAATTACACAGACTGAGTCCATAATCCCACAGGCTGCCAACAGCAAGGATGATTTTTGTAGTTCAAAGTGTCCTACTTTCCAAATCTAATGCATTTTTTCTGTAAAATATGTTTAAAGGAAATGAGAAAATTCATGAGCAACAGTCCCAAATATGACACTTTAGGTTCATCTATAACTTTTTCAGCAATTATTGGTGACACTGGTTTGACTATAAACACTGCATTACATGTTAAGTGTTCATTTCCTGCTTGGCACACACAGTTGGGCACAGAGTTTTGGAAGTCATTAACCCTCAGATTTATGAGTGTCTCAGGTGAGAGAAACCTCTTTGCTGAGATATGTGAGTAGACGTGCAGCAGTAAGATCTTGATCCATAATAACCAACGTGTTTTTGCAAAATAGGCCCTATCCAGAATTACACAGACTCACAGAATGGGTCAGGTTGGAAGGGACCACAGTGGCTCATCTGTTGCCACTTCCCTGCTCAGGCAGGGTCATTACAGAGCACACGGCACAGGGTTGTGTCCACATGGCTCTGGAGTATCCCCAGCAAAGGAGACTCCACAGCCTCTCTGGACAATCCGTCCCAGTGCTCGGTCACTCACAGTGAAGAAGTTCTTCCTCGTGTTCAGGTGGGACTTCCTGGGCATGAGTTCCTGCCCGCTCCTCTGGTCCCATTGCTGGGCCCCAGAGAGCAGAGCCCGGTCCCTCCTCTGAGCCCTCCCTGCTCACACTGACAGACACGGATGGTGTCCCCTCTCAGCCATCTCCTCTCAAGGCTGAACAGCCCCAGCTCCCTCAGCCTTTTCTTGTTCCTCTCAGCCCCTTTGGCTTTGATTAGATTGGGATGGATTTGGTTGCTGTTTTCCTCATTTATCTGTGTTTTGCAGGAGGGGTTGGACTTCATAGGACACAAAGTATTATAAAGAGACATTTATGTCCAGAACCTTGGGACAAGTTAGGGAGTAGATAAGCTGCACTTTTTTGTTGAGAAACCCTGGACACACTAAGCTAGGCAAAAAAGTGAAGGAAGGACAAAACTCATGAAATATGGTAGGAAGACTATTGGAGCAAGGGTGGCCCATTAACTGATGTATTTCTGTTCTGTGGCCTTGAGACACCCACATAAAGTATCATTTGGAAGCAGCTGCTTTTAAGAGTCATAGTTCCCCCCACCGTTGACCAATATTTTAGTAGGAATACACTCTGAGACGCTGAAATATTTCCAGTTCTCCCTTTTCCTTCTTCCTCTGTCTCAGTAGCTGCCCGGCACAACCAGCTGTGGGAGGCGGAATTAGAAAAATGAGACAACGTGTATAACAGTATAAACTGGATTAGTCTCACTCTGTCAATCATTCTCTGGGCTCTTTGTGAAGTAAATCAAACACCAAGTTACAGCTTTCCTTCATGAGCTACAGGGATGCAGCAATGACCTAGTGGAGATTACTAAATGGTACACTTTAGATACAGACTGCTAGCCAAAATCACCAATGACTTATAAAAACACTAAGCTGTGTAGGAGAATGTTAGAGCCATCTGGCTGCCATCAAAGTAGGTGAGTTTCACAACTGTTCTATAGAAAACAACCTCAATCCTTTCTAGAAAACCCCTTCTGATTTTCAGTGTGGGAGTTCTGTCTTGGTTCCACAGATCAGACACGGCTGCTTTTCCTCTTGAAGTACAATATAAATATGTTAATTTTAAAAATAATGGAAAAGGTAAAAATCCAGAATGGCAGCATCTTTTGAATCACTTGTCTTTGTTGATGACAATGTTTTGCCCAATATTTTCTAAAAAGGTCTAGGGTTCACTATTAGTGTTTTATTGTCACTTTGAATTTTTTGGTCTCTCTCTTTTCAAAAATTTTACACAGTTGTGGGTTTGGTTTTTTTTTAAGTGGAGACATGGAAAGAATATTAATTACATCCTCTGACTGAAGCCCATGTTCAAACTTTCACAAAGCCAGCACTGTTGCTGTTTCTATAAAAGGAAGCATAACTGTGTATATCCTTCAGTTAGCCTCTTTCCCACCTATTTAATAGATGGCCTGAATAAGCCTAATTTGTTTTGTGTCTTTTATTGCCTGTAATAGATACAATTAACAATTATGGGGAATCTACAGTAACACAAGGGCATGACTGTGAAGGAACAGCAGTGGTGGTTGTGTTACATGAAGTCTTTTTGTGCCTCTGAAACTTTTTCTTTTTTTTTTTCTTTTTTAAATCAGAGTGGAAACATGATGAGATTGGGGAACAGTGTTATGAGACTATGATAGGCAGGGTCAGACTGCATCCCTGACTGACCGGGGAGGTGCTGAAGTAACAGGAAGTTTTTATGCAAAGAACCAGCATGGGCTTGTAGATGTCTGTGCAATATGTGGGACATTATGAAAGAAGGCCCAAAGGTATATGTTTGAATATTTAACTATCAGATGATAGAAACAAAACATTAAATAGCCTGTGTTTTCGGTGCTCAGCAGCAGAGCACATAAATACAAACAAGAGTCTTTCTGGCTAACAAGCTTAGAAAGATTTTTAAGATAAACTAACTGAATATGGTGAAATAAGTTTTCACATGTGTCAGCCCAGGATCTCAGTGAACCTGGGGCCTGTTCCATCTTTCTGCTGTCGGAACAAATCAGCGTGATCTCAGAACTAGATTCACCTCACTGGTGCTGTTCTGGAGTGTTCTCACGCTCCTTGCCTGGACAGAACCTGTGATATAACACTCACAGCAAGAAGGGAGAGCAAGTAAAGCTGCCTGTGAAGGCTTTGTGCTACTACTGAGTCTCATGGTGGGAATCTCCAGCTTCTTTAGTACTGAGCTGTAACCGGGCCCCTTTCCCCTATTCTCCACTTCATATTCCAGAACAGTTAAAAAGGTGGATCTTGGCAATACAGGAGTGTAGCAGCTTACCTCCAATGCTGAATTACTTTTCAAATTAAAATAATAAAAGAGTTTCATGGTGCACTAAATTGCATCAAAGCATACCCTTTGCAGTTTTCTGGCATTTCTGCTTCCTTACACTGACTCAAGCTGGAGGATTTGTGGTGAATTTTGCATTTAGCTCCAGCCCTCATACAAACTGCAAGAGGACAGAAAAGCTCAGCAGAAATGTGTCTAAGAAGTGCAGTGTCCAAAAGGACAGTGAAAAACTGCTTTGTTTCTCTGTGGCTCTTTGCCTGGTGTGTGTGCAGTTATTTAATCAGGGCATTATGAGTCCCTGCCAACAACAAGACAGATGATTCTAAATGAAGCTGTGCACTCAGTAATAAGGACTGACCAAAGTGCTCGAGTGCTCTGCTTCAGAGCACGCTCCCCAAGACTAAGTTGTAAAAGTTGTTTACTGGGAAGGCTGTAACCACGTTATCATTATACAAGCCTGACAATTTATAAGCTTGCCTTTTACATGCATGCACTAGAAAACAGATGAGTTGCCCTGCACATAGTAAACCACCATTTTTAGTGTTCTCTAGTCGTTGGAAATTCCCTCCTGTGTGCGAAGAGAAAGGCTTCAGGGACTTGTTGAAGAGACACCTTTAAACAATCTGCTTCATATTTTGCTTGCACAGCCACTGTAGATCCTGACACCATCAGGTCACAGGGCATCAGATCCTCAGCTACTGTGAACCAGCTTAACTTCACTGATAACCCGTCTGAAAGAGGCCATCGTAGGGTAGAAATACGCACGATGTACATTCCGTTGCTGTGAAGCAACTGATCTTTGTTTATAACCAATACCCAGCAATGCTTTCAGTACCACGGATAGAGAAGTTAGCACAGAGTCCCCTTTCCATTTCACAAATTGAAGAGAAACTACCTGACTTCCATGACATTCTCTCTGTGATGGACATAATCAGGATGTACGTTCTCTTGTGATAAGACTGCACTCACATCACCAGGCACTGACCAGGGAACAGCACTCTGTTGTGCAGTGTTGTACAGATACACAAGTCCTGCCTCTAAAAAGATCCTGATTTAATTCAAAAAATCCTCAGAGTAAAAAGGGTAAATTCATATGCAGCAATAGACTTCTGCTTTTGTTAATACTCTTACTGAGCACTTCATATTTAAAACAATATGCAAATCCCAAAGGCTAATTGTTAACATCAGTAAAAAAGGGGATGACAGTTTTTCAGCTCCTTCACAGACAGTCTGGCGACTACTGTCATCATGCCGTGCAATTTAGGATGACTGTAAGGAAGCATTACAGTAAATAGTAAGATCTTTCTATTTTTAGCCAATGCAAAAGTGTGACCAGAAGTCAGCGTTAGCATCTAAATAGGAAAGATAGGCAGGAATCGTCTAAACTAGCTACTATAAATAGCATTTTCCACAGTATTTAAAGAAAGCTGGAGCCAATGAGCAAACAAAAGAAATAAATTATTCAAATATATAATAATTTTCTGCTTTTCAAAGAAGAGATCACAGCCTCTAGATTATTTCTTATTCCTATCTAAATTGTTATACACAGAGAAATATTCTCATTAAACAGAAACTAGTGTGTAGAAGGGCAGCTCAGAGCAGAGCCAGGGTGCACACCTGGACATTGGGTCCTAGTCCTGCCAACAGCCTACTCTGGTACTGGGTGTCAAGCTGTGATGTGGGTGGCAGCTGAATCCTGAGCACATATTTTTGAGCAGATCAGATCTCCCTCTCAGCCTGCACATTGCCTTCTGCCAAACAGACTATCTTTTGTCCAAAGCTTGCAAGACATAATTTTTCCTGGCACCTCAGGATACCAGTTTTTATTATTATTACTACAAGTGTTGCACTGCACTCAGCTCCTGAGTGCTGGAACAAAACCAGACAGAGTTATGAGAACAAGAAAAGCACGTCTGTATCGTGCCAGAGAACCTGCAAAACTGTTGCATGTGTCTGACTCAACCAACTCAGTCAACAGCAATTTCAGTCTTCAATTCCATTTTAGAAAGTGTGGAGTTTCTCAGTCCTGAATCTATGCCAGGCACTGCAACAAAACCAACACTGCAACTGAAGCATCAGTGGGAGAGTTACACCCTGTCATCAGCATATGGTAGACAATAACACAGCCATGAAAAACTGAAGCTAGAGGTGAAGTATCATTCCAGAACACAGCAATCTCTGAAAAGTAAACAGCAGACGCACTGGCTAAAATCTGCTACCAAGGTGCTGCAAAGCCATGCCATGTTTAAAAGCATCCAGGTGAGACTTCACAATCAAAAGATGTGTGGGGAATCAAGGATATCAGCAACCCCAGTACCAGCCAGGTTGAAGGTGTCGCAACAGATAGCACACAAAGCTTTTTTTCCTGGTCAAATCAAACACCTGATGAAACTTAGAAAATATTTTTCTTGATACTGTCTAGTATAGTTTTTGTGACTAGCTTTTCAAGATCTCTTGCCTCAGTGGTTACCTGGAAAATTATAAAGGGTTTACAGGCTTATTAGGTTGTAAAGAAGATAGTTCTGCCAACAGAAGAATAATAGCTGGTATCTTAGAGACAACAAGGTCCCATGGATAACGTGAATTGGCAGTGATGTATTTTTTAACTACTCTTTCCATCGGCACTTTGGACAGGTTATGTCAATTGCTGCTTTCTGGAAAATTATGATTTCAAGAAAGCTCTCCCAGCACAGAACATTCGTTGAGCTCATCAATTCAGTGCAACCACTGAAGATGTGAATTAAGCGCTGTATTGCTATACCCTCTGCCTGAGATAACGAGGGAATAAAGTGGTCGTCACCTGTGCTTTCCAAATGTGAAACACGTTAAATACTACCAATATTTATGAAAATCCCTATATTAAATCCCACCTACTAAACAACGGGGGAGAGCAAACGTCCCAGTGATCCTTCCTCGGCCACCTGCTCATCGCTTTGCTCGTGCGGAGCGAGCCGCCCGTGCCGCAGGGAAAGGCTGGAGCGCCCGGAGCCGCACCGGCTCAGCTGCCCTGTCCCTGGCACAGACGAGCTGTGCGTCCCCGACACAGCTCCCTCGCAAAGCACTAGCCTCAGAGGGCAAAATGGTCACACAAACCCTCCTCCCCGAGAATCCCGAGATGGCCTCGCCCTTCCAACAGGACCCGGGACCGCCCGGCCCCGCCGCAGCCGGGGCTCCGCGGCCGGCCGGACCCGCACCCGCGGCCCCCACTCACTCCTCCCCAGCGCCTCCGCCTTCCACTCCGTCTCCTCCACTGCCCCGTAGCGCCGCATGGGTCTCTCGGCCTCGGCGCTGGCCGAGATGGACCTGCGGAGCTCCATGGCCGGGGGCTCCGCTCAGCCCATGCAGCGGCGCGGGCTCTGCGCGGGGCTCGGCGCTCCGTGCGCGGCGCGGGGCCCGCGGGCGGGGGGCGGGCAGGGGCTTCGGCACATGCTCAGTGCGGGGCTGGGGCGGGCGAGCCGCGGCACAAAGCGATGTCACACCTCGCACATGCTGCACACACGCCCCGCCCGCCCGGCCCTACCTCCGCTCGGGCGGGCGCTGCCCGCCCCGGGGGTGCTGGCCTGAGCTCCGTGCCCCCGGCTCGCTGCCGCGCCGCTGCCCAGCGCTGCCAGCCCTGCCCAGCGCTGCCAGCCCTGCCCAGCCCTGCAGGCTGCGTCCCTTTGGCGCAGCCAAACCACACGGGCAGGGGAGAGTTCGCAAACCCGCTCGCTGCCAGGGCACGGCAGGACTGTCCATCTTGTGGCCGGTGCAGCGCTGAGCACATCTTCTGACCTGAGCAGCTGGGAAATAACGGTAACATCCACACCCACTCATGGCTTTTGCAGTCTAACACATCTCAGGCTGCTGTGCATGCAACCTTTGGCTTTCCTAAAAGTCCTGCACTGACCGGAATGACACTCATTCCAGCATCACGTTGCCCCAAGCCACAGAACAGTGCTCAAACAAGTGATGCGATCTTGTGTTTTGCATTTTTCATCAGCATGCAGCTTTGCTGCTTATGCAGCCTGCTGGGAATAAAGGAAATGACTTCGCAGGGAGTACAAGTGTGGTGATTATTATTGTTATTACTAAGTTTTTTCTTTTATTGTAAGGGAGGTTATATGGATTAAATCCCTGAACAGCATTTTACAGTTGGAGACGACCTTTCCTAGCGAGATCACATTGCACTTCACTGCGAGTGGTGTCATTTCTGACATAAAGACAATGAAGCAGGAGTTAGGCAGGTTGTCCAGTGCCACACAGCAAATCTTTTTGCCTCATTTATAAAGAATCATGGGGTACTCTAGGTGAATACTGGAAAGCTCATTTGTTTGTCACCTACTTTTGCCTGCAAAGTCTTGTCCTTAATCATCAACACTTCAAAAATACCACCTCTGGATTCAGTGATACACTTACTAATTGGACTGGCACACACTGATGCTATTCT
This sequence comes from Gymnorhina tibicen, assembly GCA_013399875.1. Taxonomy (NCBI): domain Eukaryota; kingdom Metazoa; phylum Chordata; class Aves; order Passeriformes; family Artamidae; genus Gymnorhina; species Gymnorhina tibicen. The sequence continues at coordinate 1,291,624 of VXAZ01010260.1, forward strand.
GTGAACAATTTTGTTTGAGAAGTGCTTCACATGTTGGAGGTGAGAAAACCTCCACATTGCTTTTTAAATTGTAACTGAAAATTTCTCTACTTGTCTTCCTGAGAATTGGAATTAGCCAACAAGATGAGCTGGACAGTATTAGGACATCTTCAGGGCACCCTGATTTTTCTCTGTCAGCTGTGCTCCCCAGAGATATGCTGTGAATTGAGCACCAGACATGCTGGAACAGCTCTTGTTGACTTTGCAGTGCCTCATCCTCACTGGTTTTGGCCTTTAGAGATGGAGCCCAAACAGAGCTGTGAATCAAGCAGAAAAAGCTGGTGGCAGGACTCTGCACAGCTGATTTTGGGTGACAGTGCAGCTGCCTTCTGGGGTGGGCTGGACTGACTCACTAGTAGAAGTGAGGAACACAAGCGTGGGAGGAATAAGAGTCCATCTGGGATCTGAATGAGAGTGGGACTAAGGGAAACAGGCTGACTGGGGAGAGGGGCCAATTTTTGGTGGATCTGAGAACTACTTAATTTCAAACCATCTTTTCAAGTTTTTTAGGTAATTACAATCCAAGGGCATTGTTTAGGAGACGGAGGAGTGATCCTAGAAATAGCTGAATATTTAAAGCACTACTTTTGTTAGTATGGCTGAAAAACACCCACTAGCCAGAAACTCGGATGCAAAGAATTTACTTACATAAAGCAAAGAATATATAAGGTGATTTATTGTAATTGGGAAGTTTTCACCTGCGCATTTTGAAAAGTCATGAAATCCAGTAAGGGTCCAGTTCTATAGAGTGCTGCACATAAGAGCAGGTGTGTGGAAGCTGCCCCGCTGAGGTCATTCGCACAAAAGTTTTTGCAAGAGTAGGGCCTAACTATGTATCAATTATTTTGCTAACGTAAGATCAGTGTTTTTAGTACTGTAACTCTGGAGCATTGTTGCTGCTGCATTTGCCAGTGGAATTAAATTTCTCTCCTACTGATGAGGTCTTTCAGTGGACCTGGCAATATAAATTATAAATGCATTCCTTTACTCACAAAGGCTGGTTTTCTTCTGCTGAAAGCACTGTTAATGCAGAAAATACAAAAATTCAGGTCTCTTCTCACTGCTCATAACATAATGCCTGTAGAGAAAGAGAGGTGCACTTTGCTCTTGCAGTCATTTTCCCTGATGGCTTCAGTTCCCATTTCTCACTAAATCCTGCCACCAGGAGCTATAGCTGGGCAGGAACAGTTGGCAAATCCACTCTCCTATCTCTTGCTCTCTGGCCTCTGTCAGACATCACAGATGCCCCATGGCAGACATGACTTACTTAGATTTATCTGAGCTATTTTTTTGTGTAGAAGGTCAGAATACACAGCACAAATTCAGGAGATGCAGCAGCAAAGAGTCAGGACATAAATGTCTGGTAGAAAGAATGGAAACAATCTGCGCACTTCAAAAACTGTAGTTGTGACCAAACCAGAGATTTCAGAAACATACTTCTCTAAACTCTTTTCTTTCCCATTTTACTTTTGTCTTAGTAAATTCTTTCTACGTTCACTGTCTTTTTAAGGTACAAATTCCACAGAAAAAGCTGTTATAGCATCTGTCAGATACGTTACTAATACCATGGGTAGTGAAGTCGCCCATGTAAGAGTCTTATTTTTGGCATTTGGAGCCAAGTCCAGTGGTATGACTGGACTGGCTGTCGTGCAGGTGAGTCACTGTGCAGGTGGCTTTTGCATCAGTGATGGGTGTCCATAGCTACAAAGGCAAAACAGATGTTCGAGTTCAGTAAATTTAGATGTCAACATAAACTGGTCTGGGCTATTTTAGACTTGCAAACACAGCAGGCAACAAGTAATATTTCAGTGTGTATGTGGGCATGTCCATTTTGAAGTAATAAACATCCTGTGTAAATTTTGCAAACACAGCAGCACACAGCCCCAGGCACAGCTCTCTCAGGGCCTGAGCCTTTTCTTGTTTCCCATAGTCCAAAATGTAAAGGTGACTTTCTGTAAGCTTCCATTTTACCTACACAAGTTGGTATTTTCACACAGAGCTCAAAGCAAGCAAGCTGTGAGGCACTCAAAGAGGCTGTGCAGTGTCTGATTGATGCATGTCCCTATGCAGTGTATGTGCTCCATTACCCCTGCGTCCTAACAGGCAGGTCCACTTCTGTGGGCCATTTCACTACTCCCCTCACTGGAACTGGAAGCTATAAAGTCACTGCCCTGAATTCTGAAAGGTTTCTTTATGACTTGAATTTCTCTCTATATTTGTACCTGTGTTCCATTGGGGTTTTTTGCCAATTTCTGACCCAAAACAGTAAGCAAAACACTGTATGGGTAATTGCCATGATGTATCAGGTGTAATTATGAACATATAATAATTCATTACTGTATGATGACCATTCTGAACTAGAGGTAGAACTAATACAAAATCCTTCCGTGTCATTGGCGTGTCATGGCTAATCAGCTGCAGTTAATAGTCTTGTTACATTTTGGATGTAAAAGTATGTGATGCATGAAATGGAAGCAGCTGAACACCCTTAGCAGGTAAGTAAAGGTGGTTTTTAATTCACAGAGAGGTGAATTAAAGCAATGGCAAAACAAGAATACCACAGGGGACCAGTCTTTCAGAGGCAGATTTCTACAGGCCAGCACAGAACAGGAGAAAACAACAAGAGGTGGAAAAAGAAATCATCAAAACTTTTATTTTCTTTCCCAAATATTTGTGCTATGAGAGGAAAGCTGCTATCTTGACAAATCAAAGAATAATGACAGTTTGTTCTTACGTATGCACACACTAAGTGCATATGTTAGCTATAGTAAGATACTAATTTCAGGGAAGAGTTGTAACTTAAATTACTCTGCCACCAAGTTAGACTCTGTAAAAGGACACACAATTCAGAATGAAGCTGACACTTCCTCCATAGGTTGAAGGATCTCACATGGTGCAGAACTTTGTGTGCATGGTTTGAGTCCATATGGGCCAAACCCCATATTTATCACACCTGAGTGCTTATGCATTTTAGTTCTGTTGTAACTGGATAAAGCGCAGTCACAGAACTGGGGAACAGTTCTCATTCCCAGTCAGTTCCCATTCTCCCCATATCTCTGGTGACTGAACTACCTACTAGGCTACACATCCATGCTTCCTCTTGGTCTCTTTTTGATTCTATCAGTCTCGAGGGTGTAAAATGGAAAAGGATGACTGTATCAATACCCCATTTTTAAGGTCTTCTGGCAGAGGGGAGCATTTGCCTAGGTGTCCCCTGTTCATCACTTACACAGCCCCCAAGCGTGTACACACTCACCTGTTGTCTTTCTCCCCTGTTGTTTTACAGCCCCACTTCACAACTGGTTTTCCCTGAACACAGCAAACAAAACCACCCATTCTGCAGTTTCTGAAATTCTCTGATATACCTGCTGCTACAGCAGAGCTGTCCTTGACAAAGTCTTTTCTGACCATACTTCACACCTCATTAGGCTTTTCTGGGCCCAAGATTTCTTTCAGCACAAAAAGGTGTAATTGCTACCAGTGTTGCATAGAGGGGAATGATACATTCCACTATATTCTTTACACTAAAGTCTGGTTTTTTATCTGGATACAAGATGCAAGGTGCAAGACTTTTATGCAATACCCCATTAAATTCATAAACTGCAAAAAGAAGGGAAGGAGGTGTTTGGTAGGGTGGATGATGTTGAAAAGTATATGCAACACATATAGATATGTAATCTGCATTCTTCATTCTTGTTTAAAATGGATTACAGTAACTTCAGACATTGTGGATTGGCAATTGCATGTGAATTCTCAGTGCAACTTGGACATTAAGAGAGGACAGACAGTCCTGTGCTGTTTAAAACCAGGAATATTAGGCAGAGACAGAAAAAATATTATCTGAGGCATATGTGAAAGTCACTGGGATTAATACACTGTTACTCTCTACATTTCATTTCATTTTTGCACAGCAAAAAAGGGCTTGCAAATGAGCTTCAAGAATGATATAGCAAAGGGCTAACAGAACTAAACCTATTACAGGAATAAGCAAAACTCTGCTTACCACTACATGTACACAGAAGGCTTTGCCTGCTGTACCAAGTCTTTAAATCTTGTCAGAAAGGGAGCAACATTTTATTAGAATGTTAAGACTAGACTGATGTGGCTAGGTAATAAAATTTCATAAGAACACATAAATAATTTCTTTGAGATGCAGAAGATCCTCTGTTACTTGAAGTCTTTGGATAAGTTCCTAGAAGATGGCGTTGGACTCAACATCACTGGTTTGATTCAGGAAGAACTCTTTGCTTTGCTTTACCCAAGGATTCAGACTGAGTGATCCTTTTTCTCCCCGTTGGTCATGAAGTCTGTGAAACAGAATTTTTCAACTTGAAATCTTTCCATAAAGCTTCCTCCTCATTCTAAATATACAAGAAATTACAGCATGGAATGGAGGTGGTGTCTCTCATCCAGTTGTGGAATATATTACTTCCTTCAGCCTCAAACTTCTGAACCATTTTCTTCCCAAGAGTATCCCACACAAACTAGACTGAGTGAAGTCCTTCAGTAAGGATCCCATTTCTAACCCCTGTTCTCAAGAAAAGTTGTTTATATCTTTTTCCTACCTGAATTCCTCCATTCCTTCTGCAAATATATTATTTATTAATACTGTTCTGAATTTGTTCAGAAATGGCAGATGACTTAATGTATGTAACTGAACTTTAAAGGGAGTGAATAATCCCTGCTTAGTTTTTACTCTGCTACTGTGTTAAGGTCTCTGACATCAAATTGAGCTTTTTGCTGCATGTGGTCCATGAAGATCCCATAAGAACTTTACATACGATCTGGCTTTGTTTATACACATACTAGTTAAAGACAGACAGAGCCAAAGAACAGCATTTAATGTTTATTAAGCCCTTGCAAAAACATAGACAATTTCAGTCAACTTGAAATTCATTATTTTAGTAAAATTCAAGTATTTCTTGCACGTCTCACTGGATTGGCACTAGCAGTAGAGGCAGCAGCACAAGCAGGAAGCACTGGCACTTACAGCAGAGAACTGGAAGGCTGAAGCTGCATAGATTTCAAAGGTTGTTCTATAAAGAGAACTCAACACATCAGATATGGTAACAGACTAGAGGCAGTTTCACCTTTGCTGCAGCAGGAACTGGTTATTTTATGCTGTGTTACTGGATGGGTGCTTCTGGTGTGAAAAAGACAGAGGCCTTCTGGTGAATTTTCTAAGAAGGATGTATTTATAAAGCATACTAGTAAGCACAGAAGGTTCATTTACATAAAAGATTTGCAGTAGAAAAATAAATTTTGAAATTCTCATTTTATCAAATTCAGACTCCACATCTCCACAGCCATCCAGAATAGCACGGAGCTGGAACTGCGCCGGATACAAATGTCTGCTCATCCCATTTGCTCTTAGAGAGGATCCATGGCATAAAAAGATCACCTGACTGCAGGCCCAATAACTACTGGCAGTGTGTTGCTCCTTCCTGAGTACCTATGTGATGTATAATTCTGTTCATCCTGTGGAAATCTGTGTGTTCAGCTGGCAGTAAGATCAGTGTAATTCCTTGAAATAGTCATAAAGCCCTTATGACTGTTTTTGAAATTATAGCAGAGAGACATTAGGATAAATCTTGCCCATCTTTTCCTTATTTCTTTTTTTTTTTTCTCCAAGAAATTACTGAGTTGCTAGAAGAAGCAAACAAAAGTTTACATATGTGTCAAATAGGGCTGGACTAGATGACCTGGGCTGGACATACAGAGGTCCTTTCCAACTTCAACCATTCTGTTATTCTGTGAAATTAATCTTCTAAACCAAAATGAAGGCACTAACAACTAAGGGATTAGGTCCTCAGACAAACTGTCAGAGGAAGAAAATCTTTAGAAGGTCTTTTAATTTATGCACACTGAGAAACTGTTCCAACACAGCTTCATTATTTTGCATTATGTGGGTCTGAAATATTTGTAAGACCAATCAGTGCTCATAATTAAAAGAAAAAACCACAACTTTTTTCATGTGAAAAGGGACTTGTGTTACTTAGCTGTCAAGTGCCTTAACAAGAAAAACAGAGAAAGTGAAAGGATTATGCAGGATCTAAAATCTACTGAAATATAAGAGCCACAGGCTTCCATTACATGAATGAACTGTACTTCAAGTAATAGAAAGATAGAGAGAAATCCTGAACTCCCCAGACAGACAAACTTGAAGACAAAGCAGCTCAAATTCCCAAGCAAAAAGCTGGCAGCACAAAAGCAGAGAGCAATAAAGCACAGCTTGTATAAGCTTTTAAGCCATTTGAAATAAAAGATGGATCTTCCATTTATAGTTAGTCCTGATGAAAAAGGCATCAGCATTATACAGATCATGAGTTATAAATTCTTAATTCATCTGGGGATTAAGTTTTACCAACCATACCCATGAAGAAAGATTTTTTGCTCTGAGTTACAGCAAAATATCACATACTGCTTACAGCAAACCAACAGCATTTCACTCCCCTTGTAATGACATTATTCTCCAGTTCCCTTGTCCAAGTGAATGCTATTAATCATTAAACACTTAAGGCACAAGCAGAAATAAAAATAAATAGCATCTGTAAAAAAAAGTTAAATACTTAATTAGCACACCTCACCTGAAACTTTTAGCTCTTACTAAATAGAACAGACTTCAGAATACCAGTCTGATCCCAAAAATATCAACATAAAAAAACCACTACTGAAATTGCTTCTTTATCCTGAGAACTTTATATGCACAAGAACAGTTTAACAGCTATAGCTGTCTGAAGCTTCTGTTCACTCATTTTTTAAATAGACAGACAAAATGCAGTTAGTTCCTTTGTGGATTTCTACTCCTCCTGGGATGTCCAGCATCAGGACTGCTCAATTTACACTATGTGATTCATGCAGCAACATCCAGCAGGGGAATTCAACTCACCAAATATAAGCATCTACAAAGAAACTATAGACACAGCAGCCACAGCAGCAGTCATATGAGTTTCCATGTTATAGTTGGAGAGAAATAGGACCTTACAGTGCACATTTCATCGTACAGAGCTTAAACCAATTAGCCAAGTTGGAGATGTCCATACCACAGGTGTCAAAAGTCAATTAAAATTAATTCCACCTTAAGGCTGTAGGCAGGTGTGCTCTTCAACATCTGCCTGTGCAGCTGAAGATGGAATTGCAGTGACTTGTCCATCCTAAGAGGAAAGGTACCTCCTCCACCTGCCTGTGAGCAAAACAGGCTGTGAAAGCAGTTCCCTGCCATCTACCCTCCTCCCACTCATTAAGTCCTCTGGTCAAAGCCATATGGGCACTTTGCATCACTCTTGACCACTGGGTTATGCTAAACAAGTTGATTTTACCTGTACTAGATTGGGCAGTGCTTGCATGATCCCTTCTCCTTTCTCAGCTGAGCTGCACTGGTCTCCTACAGTGACAAATAATTGTTACAAATATATTAAGTAGTACAGCTGCACAGGAATGTATATTTATAGCCTAAGCAGGCTTTGGTACACTATTTAGACAAGAATAAGGAATTCAGACATTCCTCAAAGTGGTTTATTATTGTTGTAACAGAGGGATGAGTCTTCTCTTTAGAATCAGACCCATAAATCTGATACTCTTTCAAGCTTACAATTTAGTAACTTCAAGGCATAAAATCCCATTCTAATATAGCAAGGGCTTCTTTACTGGTCTGATTTCAACTTGCTGCAATCACAGAAATTTGCACAGTTCCTGTTCTGAGATACATACGCACATTTAAAAAATACCCATATCCAGACCTGATCCTCAAGATGACAAAGCAGATACATGATTAATTTTCATCTTCTCCTAGTCTCCTGTGTATAGTTACCCAATATCTTCTGTGAATAGGGATGTTTAAAAGCCATTTGAGGAAGAAATGGAAGTTTCTGATACATATATATATATATCTGGATTCTGCCTTTCATGTTACCTTCCTTCCCGTGCTCTTTTTCTTCAAAATTTTAATTATATCTTCAGCATAATGAAACAGCGGAAAAGAGTGGAGGAGTCAAGACTCCCATGTACTCTTCAGTATTTTGGCCCTTGAGGAGCAAAGGAAGCAGTAGCTGCACACAGAACAAAAGCTCCCTGCAGTGCTTAGGGGGGTTCTACTGTGCAGGAGCTGCTTATGACTGACCCCAAGGGTCAGTGGGCAGCACCCTAAAGGACTCTGACCAAAGCTATCTTTATTCTCCCAGCTAAGATAAAACATGTACAAATATAGTTCAGGTTTGTACATTTTATGAAATAATGAATTTGCTATATAAATTTTCATGTAGAATAAAACAAGTTGGCCCTATAGAAAAGTGGGCTCTACAAACACAGCACTTTTGTTTCCTCTCAATGAAACAGATTTCAATGCCACTTTTTAGATATGGAATCCATTAAATTTTGTTCCGCAAGTAATCTTGCATTGATAACAATTGTCAAGTCCAACAACTGGTGATTTGAATGTTCTATTCCCCTTTTTCTAGCAATTACAAGTTGCTTAAAAATTAAATTACAGTTAATATTTCTCTCCAGTGAGGCAGTCTGATATGATGTGCAAATGCTTACATTGCCCTGTAAGTCAGTTGTTCCCAGATGAGATGGGCTGACAGCATGAAAATAATTAAATGTCAATATACAACCGGCCTCTTTTATGAAAAATAAACAGGCACAAAGACAAACTGTTCCACTGCTTATACTAACCACCAAATGTTGAGATAACTGCTTGTTTTAAACACAACAATGAGGCTGCAGTGTGATTTACTGACTTTCACAAACCCAGTTTGGCAATTTAGAATGCATTCAGAACTAAAGTTCTTATTTGTCTGATGGTTCTTCATCTGCATTGACCTTTTCTCCTTGGAGCCACATAAATGCTGACTTTGCTGTGCCATCTCCACTCTGTTGGGAAAAGCAAATGAAGGTAGCCCAGACAAAGCCACAGAGCCCAGTGTAAGCTGTTCGCAGGTGAACTGGGATCAAAATGAAGTTTGACAGCTGTGTTGGAAGGAGAGAGAGCTCAGTTAGTGCTCGAGGCATTGTTACACACCCAACAACTCCACTGCTTCTCCTGGGGTCAGACACCGTGTGGCTGCACAGGACCAGGTTTTATGGCAGGGAAAGGCTCACAGAGAACTCACCTGCACAAAAGGCCAGTACATCAGTCCTGTCTGAAAGGAAAACGAATCATTTGTTATTCTTACGGATTTAAACGACCAAGATTAACTTTTTTCTACATTTAATGATGACTGAAACGTATTTGAGTAAAGTTAATAAAAGCTGTTAAATTACAAATGGAGTTGCTTAACCTAGAGGCTGCCATATTAAACTTCTAATCATCTTCATGAACCTCTATGCTCTGAGTTTTTCAAACACATTATTCTAACTCATTTTAAATACAAAACCCTAAGCACAGTTAAGCTTCACAGACATCTGACACCAGACACAATAAGTGCATTTACCAGATGGGTGAACAAATGTTTAAACATGTGAACATTTGTTTCAGTCATTAATGAAAAATACCACTGAACACTATTTATTTCACACTTGCAATGCTCCTTCTACTTACTCACACACGTAAGGCATATTTAGAAAAATCAGTGGATAATTTACTGATAGAACATAAGGCCGATAGAAACCTTATGTTTTGATAGGCTATAGTGGGCACTGCTTTTAGAATCATCTTCCATAGGAATAAAAATAATCCTTTTCCATCCTACCTATATAGTTCTACAATATGAAGAGAAATTCACATTGCAATCACATTTGCTCCTTCTGTTACTTTTTTTTCCTGCTAATCCATCATTCTTCTTGCATCTGAGAAACCTTTAACATTCTCAGCTTGCTGAGCTCTGAGGTAGCATGGATAAGTTTGTGCATTTGTTTATAGCAAAATCTTCTTAAAACAAGGAGTCGTGTTTCTGAAAGTGAGAAGATTGTCACTGGAAAGTACCGGCTAAAAATGATTCTCAAGGAAGGTGTCTCTGTAATTAATGATTTTAATAGGTGTGCATGTAAGTGTTTTCAATAGTATCACTAACTAAACACTGGTGTGTGGGTAGTTCTTAAGACAAAAGGTAAAAACTCCCTGAATCAGTGTTGTAGTGTAGGGCTGTCATTCAAACAGAGCTGGGTGCAAATGTTATGTATATAAACAGTGTACATTTTTAAAGTGGCATCATTTCACCCATCTGGCAACACTGCCTAACCCAAACTGCCTTTACTTCACATGACTGCTGGTACTTAAAGCTTCCTACACATAATCAAATAATGGAGTGAAAGAAAGAAAGACTAAAAAAAGAGTCTTGGAGGAAGGAATATTTCAAATATTTTATCCTTTTTTTTTGCTTAGCTGTGAGATGAGCAAATTGCTTGCCTCACCTTATATGTATTCCAAAATTTCTTTTTACAGTCTGAAAAGATGTCCTCTTTCCTCTGAAGGATGCTCATACCTAGTGGTAAAATATTTACAACAATCAGAAAAAATGCAAACAATGAAATGCTCACATTTTTCAGTGACATCCCAGACCCTTCTCAAAATATAATATCTTTGAAAGGAAAGTTGATAGTGTTACAAAAAATACCATTCTGACTACCTAATAGTGCTACATCAAACCTCTGCATGTGTTGACTTGACTTGCAGTGCTGACACCAGAGATCAGCTGGGATATACTGGGTGTACAGGTGGTGTAGCATCTGTATCTCTGCCATACCACGTACCAGTGGTATGGTGGTGGAACAGAAAGGGTGAAAGCACCTTTTACACCAAGAGAGAGAGAATAAGGCATTTTGCATATAAGTAGAGGCTCCTTAGTCTGACTCTGGATCTTTCTAGGTATTCCAATGCCTTGAGGTTATCGTTATCTCTCAATGGATACATTATTTTACTGGTTCCCAATTTAGGGACTTCTACTATCCCTTTTGTGGTCCTTCAGATCCTTCTGGTCCTTGGGCAATTCTCAGCTTAAGCTGTGACATAGTTAAGACTTTGAGAGGAAGTATCTGGTGTCTAACTTCTTTTTTTACTTCTCTTCAACCAAAAACGGAATCATTTCCCTGCTGGGGTCATGGAATACAGATCTCACAATATCAGACAAAAAGGGGACCTGTCTTACTCTTCTTCCACACGAAGTTTGAATTAAATGAGATCATTTAATTACATTAATCTCACCTATTAATTTTCTTATTCCCTCATGTTTATTTCTGAAATAGATACTAGACTTCTTTAAAGTATCTTCTTACTTGTTAACTTTTGAGATTAGCCATTATTAGCGTGCTGTATTTCTATAGATTCTCACAGCAGAAGCTGGTTCGCTGAACTATGGTTATTTCCTGACATTTACAGCTGTGTTTGGAAGATGAGACAGCTGATGCTGAGAGCTGAGCAGAACAATTCAAACAGACGTGGATGTTACAATCCTTGAAGGTGCTTTGAATTCTCTGTTGCTAATTAAAAGCCCCGTGCCCAACCGAGCTCAAGGCAGGCCTCCTTTGATCCAGCACCACTCATGGAAAGCTCTGAAGCGCCACAGGCGGTTCAGCGCCCGCGGTGTCCGCGGGCATCCTCGGGGAGAGCCGCCGGGGTCTGCAGGGCCCCCCGGCCGCGGCCCCCGCTCCGAGCGCCCGGGCAGCGGCTTTTTGGGGTGCGGGAGCCGCGCCGGGCGGGCAGGGAGTACCCACCCAGCCCAGCCTCCTTGGGGTGCCGAGTCCCGCTGCCGGTGAGCTCCCTCCGAGCCAGGCGCGGGTCGCGATGCGGTGCCGCTGCCGGTGCGGGGCTCTGCGATGGAGCCCCCGGCACTCACCCGTGTAGAAGGCGAGGACGGCGACGGGCGCGCCCAGGAGCTGATCGCAGAGCACCTTGCCCAGCACGGCGGGCGGGCGGCGGCCGGGCAGCGCCCGCTCCAGCGCCCGCAGCCACACGTAGCTGAAGTTGCCGTGGAAGGCCAGGGCCACCAGCGCCACGCGCCGCGTCTGCGCCCAGTCGGGCGGCTGTCCCCGCAGCAGCTGCTGCGCCGCGTCCCCCGCCGCGAACAGCCCCCCGTAGAGCAGCACGTTGCAGAGCCAGGGGAAGCGCCGCACGCCGCGCCGCAGCGCCCCGGCCATCGCCCGCCGCTGCTTCCGCCTCTTCTTCTTCCTCCTCCTTCTCCTCCTCCTCCTTCCCACGGGCCCGCCCGCCGCCGCCCCGGCTCTGCCGCCGCCTCAGCATCCCTGCGGCCCCGGAGCGCTCCCTCTGCCAGGAAGGGCCGGCTCCCCACGCCGGGCCCCGGTGGGTGATGGATGACCCGCGGGTGATGGCAGGGCAGCTGGGCGTCAGCTCGTGGGCTCGCTTCTCTAGCGCCTGTGCGTTCACCCCGAAGGTGTCGGTGACTGTGTCGCCTGGGCTTTGGTCTAAGTAGCACCATGGGGTCACTGTGCATTAGTGCTGCAGCTACTGAGAGACAAGTGAAAACTAGGCACTGTTTCCTTATTATCTTTTAAAAATTATCTCCTTGTTGCCTGCTTACATGAGTAGGTTATGGCTTTTTCTTTTCAATTTTGCCCTTGTTTTGCAGACTGAGCAGGGCCGATGCACACCTGCTGAGCAGCAGCAGCCTGTGGAGCTCCTCTGCTTTGCCCTCTGCTGCTAAGACAACTTGAGGAGAAAGCCAAAAGCGATGTGAGGTTATTGAAGAGACTCGTGTACACAGCTTTGTACACGCAGAACCAGTGCCACAAAGTGGACTCGAAGCCCACGTAGTGAAGTGACGCCGAGGGTGGCTCGTGTCCTGCCCCCTTGGCCACGGAAGGGAAGGAGCGCATCCGGGCGCGCCGGCAGCTTCCCCTTGCTCCTGGCAATGGGCTTGACTGAGGGAACCATCTCCAGGCGAGAGGTGGTAGTTGGCTCTGTGACCTGGATTAATGCCTTTAAAACTATCATGAATTTTTCCATGAACAACTATAAATAGGCATGGACGGCTTGTAGATTTAAGTAAATTTTAATAAGAGTGTAGCGCGCGCTGCCCGGTGCTTGGCGGACACGCTGTGCCAGGGCCCAGAGGTTGCCTTTTCCAGTTCCTCATCCCAACACATCCCTGCGCAAAACAACGCCATCTGCAAGTGGTGCTATTAAATAACAACAATGGCACTAAAAGGAAGAGGGATATGTACCGAAAAGTAACTCCGGCTTAGAAGAACAGAAATAAAGCTCAGGAAAAGCCCAGGTTTGGGTCTCCGGGGGCTGCTTGTTGGACGGGAACCCGCGGGCAGGTGCGTGCTCTCCGGCAAGGTTGTGAAGCCTTCCGGCGCGGGACCCGTACGCGGAGGAAAGGCTTTGGTGCCCCCGTAGGCGACAGCGGGGTGACAACCGAGAGGTTCGCGAAGGCTGGAGCCAGGCAGAGCCCTCCCGGACGCCCGTCTGCCACGACCCGCCGCCGCGGGGACTCGAACCCGCGGACAGCTCTCGCCCAGGAGCTCCGCTCCGGAACGGCCGCCCATCACCGCCCGGGCCGCGCTCCTTGCGCATGCGCAGGTATCTGCACAGCACCGACCCGGCTTCTTGCGGGACTGTTCCACCAGCCGGCGCGGGGAGGAGCGGCCTCAGGCGGTGCGCGGAGCGAAGGGCCGGCCCAGGACCCGCCGCGCCGTGCGCAGTGTGGCTGCCGCGCACCCCCCCACCGG